>BHEV01057238.1:0-17414 GCA_004319985.1 Emydocephalus ijimae
TAATGAAACTGACAAACCTCAGTTTATGGCGGTTAAAACTGGTTCTCTGCTGCAAAGATCTTGCAGCAGCGGTGACACCACATCTCCACACAACAAGCAGGGAGCAGGGATTGGAGCCGAGCACAGGCAGCCTCTAAATGTGCAGGTTTTCCCCACACCAACAGGCGTGTCAGTCAAAGTGCCTCGGCGTGTCATGAGTGACACGCGTGTCATAGGTTAGCCATCACTGCCCTACACCATTTCTGACAGATAACAGTGCAGGCTCTTCTTGAAAGCCTCCAGGAATGAAGCTCCCACAACTTCCGAGGGCAACTTCTATTCCATTAGTTGATTGTTCTCACTGTCAGAAAGTTTCTCCTTATTTCCAGGTTGAAAAATCTCTCCTTGTTCAGTTTCCATCCACTGTTCCTTGTCTGGCCTTGGAGAATAGCTTGACCCCTTCCTCCTCCTCTCTGTGGCAGCCCCTCAAATACTGGAAGGCTGCTCTCCTGTCTCCCCTGGTCCTTCTCTTCTCTAGACTAGCCAGGCCCAGTTGCTGCAACCGTTCATTGTATGTTTGAGCCTCCAGTCCCCCGATCATCCTGGTTGCTCTTCTCTGCCCTCTTTCTAGAGTCTCAACATCTTTTCTTATAGTGTGGTGACCAAAACTGGATGCAGTACTCTAGGTGTGGCCTTACTAAGGCTTTATAGAGTGGTATTAGTACCTCCCTTGATCTTGATTGTATCCCTCTGTTGATGCAATTTAGGATTGCATTGGCTTTTTTGGCGACTGCTGCACATGGCTGGTTCATTAGCTCATCTTTCCTTGATTGGACTTATAGTTCCAGTTTTTGTTGACTTTGTTTTGGACTTAATTTCCTGCAGCCAAAGGCTGCTCCTGGGAGAGTTTTTCTCCAGCCCAGAAGGTAACCAGGACATTGAGACAAAGTTGGAGCTAATAAAGGGATTCCTACTGATTGTCTGACTGTGTTGCCTTTGTGCCACGCCCCTTTGGGTCATCACATCCACCGACCCTCTTGGCACAGAAGCAGGGCTGGGCATGACCCAGAACCCCGCAAGACGGTCCTGCCCCAGATCCCCAGAAGATGCACTGAATGGCAGAGAAATGCCCAGGGAAGGAGCTTGGCTGAGAGTCGATACCCATAAACACAAGTGTCAAACTGGCAGAGTAAGAGACTGGATGGAAAGAAAGGTGGAGCTCCCTCTCTCATGTGGCCTGTCGAGGGTCCTTTGCGGTGCCCCAGAGTGACTGAAGATGGCACGATGGGGGGGGAGTTTGGCAATCCCCCTCCTCCCGTCTGATTCCTTTCACGCTCTCTCTCTCCCCATTTCAGACTAATTTGCTGCATCGTCTTCCAGCAATCCCATCTCGCTTCTAAAACATCGGCTGTCCCAGGCCTCATGCCAGGAGCTGGCAGCCTTCCTGGCGCATCCAAACCTCCCCTAATTGGGCAGCCCCCAGAGACGCTCCGGTTCCCCTCTGAAGTTCATCCCAGCCTCTCCGGTTTCTGCCTCCATCATCCGTTCTTAGCCCCAAGTGGGAAGAGCAGCTGTTGGCAACTGGAAAGAGCCAATCTGTCCTCTGCTCACCCCATGTCACCCCTCTCTGGTTCTCCTCCCTCCCACCCACCCTGCCACTGACACCCGAGCCTTTTGGCAAAGCCCTCTTGGCCACGAGGCCCCCCTGAGATGGCTGCCAAAAAGGCCAACGCAGCCCTAGGGGGCATCAACAGAGGGAGAGACTCTAGATCACGTGAAGTTCTGATACCAATCTTGGAGTCTTAGTGGACAACCGGCTAAATAGGAGCCAGCCGTGTGCAGCAGCAGCCCAAAAAGCCCATGCAATCCTAAATTGCATTAACCAAAGGACACAATCAAGATCAAGGGAGGTACTAATACCACTCTATAAAGCCTTTGTAAGGCCACACCTAGAGTATTGCCTCCAGTTTGGGTCACCATGCTATAACAAAGAGATTGAGACTCTAGAAAAAGTATAGAGAAGAGCAACCAGGATGATGAGAGGACTGGAGGCTAAAACATACGATAAACGGTTGTAGGAACTGGGCCTGGTTAGTCTGTCTGCCTGTCTACCTACCCATCATCTGTGTCTGTCTGTCTGTCTATATCAGGTCTGTCTGTCTGTCTATGTATCTATCTATCATCTATCATCTCTGTCTGTCTGTCTGTCCGTCCTTCCATCCATCCATCCATCTATCCTTAGTAAGGCCACACCTAGAGTCCTGCATCCAGTTTTGGTCACCACACTATAAAAAAAGATGTTGAGACTCTAGAAAGAGGGCAGAGAAGAGCAACCAGGATGATGAGGGGACTGGAAGCTAAAACATACGATAAACATTTGCAGGACCTGGGCCTGGCTCGTCTAGGGAAGAGAAGGACCAGGGGAGATAGGAGAGCAGCCTTCCAGTATTTGAGGGGCTGCCACAGAGAGGAGGAAGGGGTCAAGCTATACTCCAAGGCACCTTTGAAGGCCAGACAAGGAACAATGGATGGAAACTGATCAAGGAGAGATTCAGCCTGGAAATAAGGAGAAACTTTCTGACAGTGAGAACAATCAAGCGATGGAACAGAAGTTGCCTTCGGAAGTTGTGGGAGCTTCATCCCTGGAGGCTTTCAAGAAGAGATTGGACTGCCATCGGTCAGAAATAGTGTAGGGTCTCCTGCTTGGGTGGATGGGGGTTAGACTAGATGACCTACAGGGCCCCTTCCATCTCTGTTAATCTATATTTTAAAAAAAGCCAGGCCCTGCCAACCTGGAGGATCCTTGATGGTTTAATCCACCTTGGCTTCTGGCCTCTGGTCATCCGTGAATGTCTTCCGTGGGGGAAAAAAACAAGATGGCAAGAAATGGGCCTGTTTAGCCAAGAGGAGAAAAAAAACATGACAGGATTTTAAATGGCTTTAGAATTTGAAGGGCTGCCGGGTGACAGTTGAACAGCTGGCTGAGTTCCAATTACATATGACAGGATTTTGACATTGTACGAGAAGGATTTTTGGGCTGGGTGTAAACAGTTTGGAAGGAGGAGGAAGAGGAAGAAGAAGGAGGAGGAGGAAGGAGGAAGAGGAAGAAGAAGGAGGAAGAGGAAGAGGAAGGAGGAGGAGGAAGAGGAAGAGGAGGAGGAGGAGGAATTGTGGAGTCTTTGGTGCTCTCTGAGCTTGGTGGCTTTCTTGCGGACGTTTCATTCTGCAGCCAGATAACATCACCAGGACTAAAGGGCGCAGAGTTTGCTCTCTGTTTATGCACGAGGGCTTGCTCTGTCCGTCTTGGGGGGAATGTCCTTGTTGGACCTGTTGTTTACTGCTTGCTTGTTTCTCTGAGTCGGTAGTCCCTTGATTTGGCTGGTGTTTCATGCCTGGTTGTTGCTCTAGCCATGTAAATCTTGATATCAATCCCTGCCCATCTGGTTGTTGATTGCTGGCAAGGTGCTGGTTTGGTCTGAGCTTCCTTCCGCTCCCGGGTGTTATTTATTTTTTTATTTATGGCGAAATTTATTTGCCACCCATCTCGTGTCCAGCCTCCCTGAGCGACTTCCGACCTTAAAATGTTAAAAGCATTAAAATTATCAAGGGTTTACAGAGAACAAAGAACAAAACCACAGCAGATAACAAGCAGGCTGGTGCGGAGGGCGAACCGTTTCTCCTGCTCCTCGCTTCATCCTCCATCCAGGGAATCGGAAAGTGTCTCCCTCCCAGAGCCATCAGGATTTGGCCCCTGCTGATGCTGATGCTGGCAGAGGCTCCAGAGCCACCATGACTGATGAGGAACATCATGCCATACATAATGTGTACAGAGGCAAGGGAGGAGCTGCGCTTTAAATAGCCCAAGAAAACAACAACTTTTGCGCTCCATGCCATGTTTTTCTGGCAAGAAGTGGAAGGTCCTTCGATGTAGGCCATGGTTCCTTACAAGCCCAGCCTGCTGTGGACCAGATGTTGCCTGCAGACTCCAGAAGGCCTCAGGATAGGGAAGATGCTCCGAGAGGGAAAAGGGGACCAGGGTGAGGCTGCTCCCTTGTGGCTGAGCATTGCCGGCTGAGCTAAAAAACCTCCAAATTTCCACAAATGATTTCCCCAACCTTGGTCTTCAGCTTCTGGAAAGCAGCGTCCCCATGTGCCGGCTGAAATGGGCAGCAGAATAGAGAATAGCAGTTAGAAGGTCCCTTGGAGGTCTTCTAGTCCAACCCCCTGCTCAGGCAGGAGACCCTCCACCATTCCAAGCAAATGGCTCTCCAATCTCTTCTTAAAACCCTACAGGGATGGAGCTGCCACAACTTCCGGAGGCAAGTTATTCCACTGATTAATTGTCCGCACTGTTAGGAAATTTTTCCTTAGTTCTTGGTTGCTTCTCTCCTTGAATAATTTCCTTCCATTTGTCAACTCATAAAACATTTCCATGCCTGTTTTAGGGTTGCCACGAACAGAAGTTGGGAGGGGAGGAAATTTGAAGGGAGCAGTGCAGCAGTTTGGAACCGAAAGTGCATTCCATTCATATCTTGCAAAGATTATAACTAGGCGACTGGAGTTTTTGCCCACAAAAACCTCTAATTGGAGAACGTGATTGAGAATATGAATATGAATTCATATTTTGGAGAATATGAATTACGATGCACCCAAAAGAGTAGGGGAAAACTAGGGTCAAAGGTGACAGTGAAGTACGTGTCTCAGAATCGGCTTCAAACTGGTCATGCCAACATGTTTGCTCCTAATAAATTCTTTATATTTTCTGAAGCTTAGTTCAAGGCTCAGGATTTAATTAAGGCCACTGCAGGGATCCTGATAGCAAGTTTCTTGTCCTGCCCTCAGGTGTTTTGGAGGATAGATTGACCCCCTTTTCTTCTTTGTGGCAGCCCCTCAAGTATTGGAAGACTGCTCTCCTGTCACTCCTAGTTCTTCTTCTCACTAGACGAGACATACCCAATTCCTGCAACTGTTCTTCATAGGTTTTATCCTTTAATTCTCTTTGTTGCTCTTCTCTGCACTCTTTCCAGAGTCTCAACCTATTTTTGCATTGGTGGCTGGCAGTGCCACAGACAAGGAGGCTGGCTTGGAAAGACCTTGGATGCTTTGCAGCTGGCAGCCTTCCTGCCAAGGTAGCCTGGCCTGGCCTTGGGGCCTCGAACGTGACTGACTTGGTCTGCTGGTTGCTGGTTGCTGGCCAGGCGCTGCTTCTTCATGAAGGTGGGACGGCTCACCTCCAACTTCATCACTGCAAGATGCAGCTCTCTTGGTAGGAAGGCCATTTCCTGAGGGATCCTGGGTGCTCTCTGAGTTGGGGGTGTTCTTGCAGACGTTTCATGACCCAGCTAGGTAGTATCTTCAATGCCCTACAGATACACTGATGATGTTACTTAGTTGGGTCATGAAATGTCTGCAAGAAAACTACCAAGTTCAGAGAGCACCAAGGACCCCACACTGCTGCTACTGCTCCTCCTCCTCCTCCTCCACTTTGCAAACCCCACTAGCACTGATGATGTTAGCTAGTTGGGTCGTGAAGCGTCTGCAAGAAAACCACCCAGCTCAGAGAGCACCAAAGACCCCACACTGCTCTTCCTCCTCCTCCTCTTCCTCCATTTTGCAAACCACACTCCCTTCTAGCACTGATGCTGTTCCCTAGATGGGTCATGAAGCATCTCCCAGGAACCCACCCAGCTCAGAGAGCACCAAAGACCCCACACTGCTCTTCCTCCTCCTCCTCTTCCTCCATTTTGCAAACCACACTCCCTTCTAGCACTGATGCTGTTCCCTAGATGGGTCATGAAGCATCTCCCAGGAACCCACCCAGCTCAGAGAGCACCAGGGATCCCTCACTTCAACCCTGGGCTGGAAATCTTCTCCATTACGGAGACCCTTTTCTGCTTGTGTCTGAGAATACCGTTTCTTCCCCCACTTCCCACCCACCCCCGTTTGATTCACACTGAGAATTGCAACTCATCCCCAGAGCCATCCAGATTTATTTTGTGTCTTGATTTGAGTTGATTTGGCATATTTATAAGATGCTTTTCCGCTTGAGAAGAAGAGGGGGGGAAAATCCCTCCTCTCTGGCTGTTGCTTTTTTTCCTCCCTGAGAATCCCATTCAGCATTCTAAGAAGTTTGGGCAAGCGAGAGGGTGCACAACCCACACACTCCCACACCCACAAACA
This sequence comes from Emydocephalus ijimae, assembly GCA_004319985.1. Taxonomy (NCBI): domain Eukaryota; kingdom Metazoa; phylum Chordata; class Lepidosauria; order Squamata; family Elapidae; genus Emydocephalus; species Emydocephalus ijimae. The sequence goes on from BHEV01057238.1 coordinate 6,160, forward strand.
CACACCCAGACCCACACACAGGTGGTGAGCGACAAGCAAGAGGAGGTAAAGAAAATCTCGCCAAGCCAGAAGCTTTCCCCTTTGCAGCCGATTGCGTTGAAGGATCTGAACGCCATCCCACTGCTGGCACACTTCTCTCGACAAAAACCCCTGACTAACTATATAGTCTCAGCTGGTTTCTGATTTCCATCCCGTCCCACTCACTCCGCGTTTTGCTCCTCAAAGAGAATGCAGTGCAAATATTATGCTGTGTGACTTGTTAACTCACAAAACATTCCTAGGCCTGTTTTAGTAGTTGCCATAGGAAAAAAAAGGGGGGGGGGCGGAGGAAGGAAATCTGGAAGAGCAGTGCACCAATTTGGAACCGAAAGTACATTCCAACTCTTCTCTTTAAAAGATTGTAGCTAAAATACCAGAGTTTTTGCCCTCGGATATATTTAATTGGCGAACATGAATGGTGACACCCAGCCCGTAAGGGTGCTCAATTGGAGAATCTGATTTATGACACACCCAGGATGGAGGAGGGAAACAGGGTCACAGGGGACTGTAAGTTTTTGAAGTTTGGCTCGAGAATCATGACTTAATTAGAGCGATTGCTGGAATCCTGACATGAATCTTGTGCTGTGTTGTGAGGTGAGCTTTGCGTCGCCTTCTGCCCAGTGTAAATAAGGAATGAATAACCCCCCCCATCTGGGTTTATTCCTCAAGGGACTCCAGAGGCCAGCCTCATTTTGCCCCATTTTACAACCTGTCTTGTCACATCACTAAGCAAATCGCTGCAATTGTTCAGTTATGAACGTGGTTGTGAAGTGAATCTGGCTTCTGTGTTGGTTTTGCTTGCCACAAAAGGTGATCGCAAGTCCAGGGCACACGGCGACCATCATAAATACGAGCCAGTTGCCCAGAGTCCAAATTTGGATGACATGGGGGATGGTGGTAATGGTGAAAAATAGACCCTGTCACTTTTTTCAGTGCCATTGTAACTTTAAACAGTCACTAAGTGAATGGTTGTGATGCCCATATTTATTAACTATCAGTTTTGTATCTGGATTAGGGTAAAAAGAGATTTTAAGGACTGTTCCTCCAACCCATATTTATTTCTCTAATCAGGACGTAAACCAAAGATGGTTCCAGGTTATTTTCTGGACTCCACAAACCTTGCAGTCAATTTTTCTGTATAAAACATGCTTAGATACATTTTGGTGCAAAACAATATAGCTGTCATGCCCCTGTTGGAATCTGATTCTGAGGGGGAGGTCGAGCAGCTGACAGGGCGTGGGAGTGTGGCTCTGGTGGCTGTGGGGGAAATGGGGGAAGGGCACAGTCTGGCTGGGCATACAGAGGAAGATCCAGGCCCACCCCCTCTTCATCCTAAGGCATGTAGGAAGGAACAAAGAAGGGAGCAACGTGGGTTATGGGGGAGAAAAAGGCCCTGATTCCCTTCATTAGCTGCAGCTGGGAAAACAGGATTTTAAAGGGTGTTTGTGCACAGCACCTTGCTAGAAGCAAAGGGTGAATTATCTTTGTTTGTGAAGTCTTATCTGGGTTCTGGCCTCCTCCCAACTGGGAGTGTTTTGTTATCTTTTGAGTTCTGCAATCCCTTACCCTGCCCTGTCTCGTTAATTGCTGCAACGTGGTTTATGTTGGTTTTTATTTATAATCTATGTGTACTTTGGGTGCGGACTGAATTTCTTCCCTTTAAAAGGTGTTCTTAGGATAGTTTTTTCTCCAGCTGATGATAACTGGGCATTGAGGGCCAAGTTGGAGGAATTAAAGGGACTTTATCTACTTTTGTGACTTTGTTGCTTTTGTGCCATGCCCCGAGTCATCACTGTAGCTAAGTACAAAAGAAAAAGAATATCGTTATTGCAACATTTGCAAAATGTGGGTGATTTCTGTCAATCTGTTTCTTTTCATCAGGGGAAAGTCCACACTAGATATGTAAAGTTACACAGAATATAAATCCAGGGTGTCCAATTATGGAAACTTTTAAGACCTGTGGACTTCAACTCCCAGAATTCCCCAACTAGCCAAGAATGTATGTGTTAGAATGAGAGAAGTAAAATTTAGTCTGGCAAGATTTTGTCCACAGTGAAATGAAGTTTGGTCCAGCAAGACTCTGTCCTCCACTTCCATCCATTCATTTAGTGACTGTTCAAAGTTACAGCGGCACTGGAAAAAGTGACCCTTACAACCATCATCGTACCATCCCAGGGTCACGTGATCAACGTTTGCAACTCGCTCAACCAGCAAAGTCAATGGGGAAACTAGATTTGCTTAATGACCATGTGATTCACTTAACGGCAGGGATTTGCTTAACAACCACAATGAAAAAAGGAACAACTCACTTCACAATGCTTTCCTTAACTGCGGAAATTCTGGCCTCGATTGCACTCATAACTTGAGGACTATGTGCATCGGAGGTAAGCAGGTAATAGAAATGAATTGTTCCACGTTGCACTTATGCTTCGCATAACAACCATCCGAGAAGTCAGGAGAGATTTCCTGATGGTGGACGGCCATTTGTCTGGAATGGTACAGGGTCACCTGCCTTGGTAGGGGCTGGACTAGAAGACCTCCCAGGTGCCTTCCAATTCTGTTATTTTGTTAATTAATTGGTGGAAGGGCTTGCCTTCAGAAATTGTGGGCGCTCCATCCCTGGAGGCTTTAAAGAAGCGACTGGGCAGCCGTTTGTCTGAAATGGTATATATAGGGTCTCCTGCTTGATCGAGGGTTGGACTAGAAGACCTCCAAGGACCCCTCCAACTCTATGGTTCTGTTAATTAATCAGTGGAGCGGCTTCTCTCCGGAAGTTGTGAATCATGCATCCCTGGAGGTTTTCAAGAAGAGACTGGACAGCCACTTGTCTGAAATGATGGAGGGTCTCCTGCTCAAGCAAGGGGTTGGACTAGAAGACCTTCAGGGTTCCTCCCAACTCTGTTTTCTCTGCTATCATTTCATCCTCTGGAAGAAGGCTGCCTAACTCTGAACCTTCCACCTTCCAGGCCCTTGAAACCCTCGAGTTGCTGCCACTTTGCCCGCCAGGAGGGTCACGCTTTGAAGAGCAGGAAGTCAAGAAGCCTTGAAGGGGACTTCAGTTCTGGAGTGACTGGCTTCAAGGGAGCCTTTGTGCCCTTGGCCTCCTTTTGCCCTAAGAGGCAGCCTGGTTGGGTCATGGAGTTTTGGATTGCTCACATCCTTGGGGGGGGGAGCGGGGGAGGCGGTGCAGCAGCCTCTCCTCCCCGAGACCCTCTGCGCCCACGGCCTCCGCTCCCCCTTCCCTCGTTTTGCCAGACATTCAAAATCCTGCATCCCCAAGAACAGTCCTCTTGAATTACATGGGCAGGGTGTGTGTGTGTGTGTTGCTTTACAGGCCCTTAACTTGCCTCTTTTCAACTTTCCATACTGTGTTTTTTTTTTTAAATCAATAAAGGAAAATACTTGTAGCTCAGGGTTAGAACTGTGGAATCCGTGGCGCTGGGTGGTTTTCTTGCAGACTTTTCATAACCCAATTATGTCACATCATTAGTGCTAGAAGGGAAGGGGGGTTGCAGAGAGGAGAAAGAAGAGGAGGAGGAGGAGGAGGAGGAGGAGGAGGAGGAGGAGGAGGAGGAGGAGGAGGAGGAGGAGGGATGGATTGTGGGGTCCTTGGTGCTGTCTGAGCTGGGTGGTTTTCTTGCAGACATTTCATGACCCAACTAGGGAACATCATCAATGCTAGAAGGGAGGAGGGGTTTGCAGAGAGGAGGAGGAGGAGGAAGAGGGGGAAGGAGGAGGAAGAAGGAGGAGGAGGAAGGAGGAGGAAGAAGGAGGAGGAAGGATGGATTGTGGGGTCCTTGGTGCTCTCTGAGCTGGGTGGTTTTCTTGCAGACGTTTCATGACCCAATTATGTCACATCATCAGTGTTAAATTCTCAAGAGAACTGATGAAGCCTCAGCTGGATGAGAAGCAAAATGTTTTCAAGGGGGGAAAAAACCAAGAAACTTCACTTACCTTTTGGAAAGCACCTTTGGGGCAATCAATCATTGGTGCTATTTTCCTGCTTTTAACAGGCTGTTGCACTGTGAGGGAAATGGGCAGTTCTTCAATATGAGAAGTGAATTACAAAATAAATAAACCTTCCTGAAGGCCCTTAGAAAACTCTTCTCTTCCCCAGGACAGGCCTAAGTCTTCCCAAAGACCTGAGAACTTCACCGGGGGTGGGGGGAAGATATAGTCCTTCTGTCTTCTTTTGTAGGATCTGAGGACTCTTCCCCTAATATTTCCCCCCACTTTTATTGTTGCCCCCTTCCCCAAAATAGTAATGATGATGAGGTGATCTATTCAGTTGTTTAACAGATTTAACAGATCAGCAGAGTGGGAAGGACCCTTGTAGGTCATCTAGTCCAACCCCCACTTGCCCAAGCAGCAGACATGCACCATTTCTGACAGGTGGCAGTCCAGTCTCTTCTTGGTTATGTCTGGTGGATGCAGTACTCTAGGTGTGGCCTTACTAAGGCTTTATAGAGTGGTATTAGTATAGTACCTCCCTTGATCTCGATTGTATCCCTCTGTTCATGCAATTTAATAGGATTGCATGGGCTTTTTTTGGCGGCGGCTTCACACGGCTGGCTCCTATTTAGCTGGTTGTCCACCAAGACTCCGAGATCCCGCTCCCAGTTACCGCTATTGAGCCTGGTTTCACCCAGTCTAGATGTGATATAGTTGTGTCGTTCTCTTGGCAATTTCATGGGCCAGGTAGTCTCTCCACCTCTTTTGATCTCGCTCTGTTCCTTTGAGTTGTTCTCTGCTCCAGCTGGTGTCAGCTTTGATGGTCTCTTTGATGGACGGCACCGTGTCCTTTGGCGTCTTGGTTTCCTTTCACTGCTTCCTCTTGCCAGCCTAATTGCTTTCACCGGTGAATTCCTCCACACGACACAGCCAAAGTGAGTGAGATGCAATTTGCTTTCTTTGTGTGTTGTGTGCTCCAGGGCTTGCTGCTTAGTCACCTTTGCTGTCCGAGGAGGACGCAGGCGCCTTCGCAGGCACCACGGCTCAAACGAGTCGATGCCAACATCAGGATGATGATAGCAATAGCACTTGGACACACACGCTTCACAGTCCTTTACAGCCCTCTCGGTGTAGTTTACCAATGTCAGCCTCTTGCAAACCCCAACAATCTGGGTCCTCATTTTACCCACCTCAGGAGGACGGAAGGCTGAGTCAACCTTTAGAAGGAAGGAAGGAAGGAAGGAAGGAAGGAAGGAAGGAAGGAAGGAAGGAAGGAAGGAAGGAAGGAAGAGCTATTGCCCTTAGACTTATATCCCGCTTCACGGTGCTTTTCCAGCCTTCTCTAAGCAGTTTACAGGGTCAGCCTCTGGCCCCCAACAATCTGGGTCCTCATTTTACCCACCTCAGAAGGACGGAAGGCTGAGTCAGCCCTGAGCCGGTCAAGATTGAACTGCTGAGTCAGCCTGCAACCCTGCATTCTAACCACTGTGCCACGAGGATGATATCCCTTCAATTGTGTCCAAGTCTGGTCATTTCTGTTGGCCAGTTCTCTCCACCTCTTCCGATCTGGCACTGCTTCTCGCGCTCCGGCTGCTGTCGGCTTTGAGGGTGTCCAGCCACCGCTTTCTGCTTTCCTTTTACCACTCACTCTTGCAAGCGTAACGGCTTTTCCCGGTGCATTCTCCCACATGTCGTGGCCATGTCCCAAAACATGGGGTGTGCTTCTGAAGGCTTGTGTTGTGGTTCGCCGGCAGCTGGTGCAGGCGGCAGTGGAATCGGACAGTGGGGAAGAATGGGGACCAGTCAGGGAGTCTGGAGAGGACTCGGACGAGGGTTCTGCATCCAGAAATGGGGCCAGGACCATCTGGGAGTGGGGTGCTGACTCCGGAGCCTTCCGAGTCTGGCAGTAGCGAGGCAGAGGACCCAGGGGAGCCTGTTCCCAGTGTGCGTGTGCACAGAGCTGCTAGAAGGCGAGAGCAACTGAGACAAAAGGGGTGACTTGGAAGTAAGTCTTGGAGGTGATTGCCCCACCATAATGGATAAAAGCCAGGCCAAGATGAGGAAACCTTTGCAGGAAGCAAAGTCATTTGTTCTGTTTGGATTAAACCTTGAAGCTCTGTGTGGACTTTGTACTTCCGTTGGTTTTTTACAGTTCATTTGGCACTTTAGTTGTTGGCAGCAATTCAAAGGAGAGAAAGGTGGGTGCTTATCTCAGGTGACTATTTGGGACTCATTACTGGCTTGGAATGCACATAATTCCCAGCACTGAAATAAAACAAGAGTTGTTTGAACTAAGCGAGTGTTTAATTATGGTCTTGGAAAGCCTTGGTCAGAACAGCTTGAAGGTATGGCTGGCTGCTCCCCTCGGCCTTCCTTCACACCATCCTACCCGTTGGGTTGTTTCCCCGGCCTTCCTTCCGTTTCCAGGCTGCCCTCCCAGCCACAGCGGGAGGCGAGTTAGCAGGAGGTGACTTTGCAGATGAATAGCACCGTGTAAGTGATAAGCTGTGATCAGGGCAGCCCAGAAGAGGTAACACATAGTTGGTTCAATGGCACCACAGACAGTTGCACAGCACAAGCTATAAATCCAAGGCAGCCTTTACAATCAAGCTCCCACCATTGTTTCTACTTGGGAGTGAGAAGTAGGTGTTGCTCTCCACTGCCTTTTAATTTAATTTTAATTTCAGACCTGGCCAGGAGCTTCGAGGAGGGGGATGTTTAAAGCTTTAGCCTGGCCCAGAGGTGTTGGAGTAACCGTGGAGGTTCAAGAGCAGATGCAGCCAGATGTGGGATATACTGGAAGCGTTCTGCAAAACTTGGCATGCTTCCAAAGCAAACACACCAGCCATGTTATCTAGTTGATAAGCGGCAAACGTGGATTGTTCCTTGAGGTGGTCCCATGAGAACGATGCTTTCCTATTTTCTAAGCTCCCGTAGCTGGGGCACTGTCAGCTGCGTGTATGTTTGAGGCCCAGGCAAGATGATGCTCCCTGCGGAAATAGCCACAACCATCTTGCTCCTGTCTCGGGGCTTCTGCCTTGTTGCTGGGGCCAAGAGTAAGCAGACCTCGGACTGGCGAGATCTAATTTAGAAGAGAATCATTGGAGCTCAGGATTGAACTGTGAGGTTGAACTTGGATGCTCACTGGGCTGGTTGGTTATCTGTGCTAGGAGGGAGTGGGGTTGTGGAGAGGAGGAGGAGGAGGAGGAGGACTGTGCTATGGAGTCCTTGGTGCTCTCTGAGCTTGGTAGTTTTCTTGGAGACATTTCATGACCCAACTAGGTAACATTATCAGATGGCAGAGAAGAGCAACCAGGAGGATTAGGGGACTGGAGGATAAAACCAGTGGTGGGATTCAAGATTTTTTATTACCAGTTATATGGGCGTGGCTTGGTGGCGTGGCTTGGTGGATGTGGCCGGGGAAGGATACTGCAAAATCTCCATTCCCTCCCCACTCCACTAACCTACTTTCCAGCTCCGTTCTCCTGTGCAGGGTAACCAAAGCAGACTCAGCCGATCAGCTGGGACTCAATGGGAGGCAGAGAAGAGGTGGGGTTGGCCGGATCTCTGAACTACTCAACATTTCCACTACCGGTTCTCCAGAACCGGTCAGAACCAGCTGAATATCATCTCTGGATAAAACATATGGAGAACGATTACAGGAACTGGGCCTGGCTAGTCTAGGGAAGAGAAGGACCAGGGGAGACAGGAGAGTAGTCTTCCAATATTTGAGGGGCTGGCCCAGAGATGAGGAGGGGGTCAAGCTATTCTCCAAGGCACCTGAAGGCCAGTCAAGGAATAATGGATGGAAACTGAACAAAGAGAGATTCAACCTGGAAATAAGGAGGAATTTCCTGACAGGGAGAACAATCAACCCATGGAACAGAAGTTGCCACCAGAAGTTGTGGGAGCTTCATCCCTGGAGGCTTTCAAAGAAGAGACTGGACTGCCATCTGTCAGAAATGGTGCAGGGTCTCCTGCTTGGGAGGAGGGGGGTTGGACTAGATGACCTACAAGGTCCCTTCCAACTCTGTTAATCTGAAACTTTTTTCATGGCTGTTGTAACTCTGAATGGTCACTAAACAAATTCTTGTGAGTTGAGGACTAGCTGTACTGTCCGAAAGGGCTCAGCCGGAGGGGCTGACCGGTCACGGATGCCTTGATTTCTCTTCCTGCTCTCTTCTTTCTTTTCGTCTCTTTTCTCATCAGCTCGAGAGTTTGGGGAAAGACCTCATTTTGAATTCATTTTTGCATTAAGTTTCTCCAATATGCGCCATCATGCATTAATTTATTCTGTAATATAGAGGTCTGCAAACTTGGCCACTTTAAGACTTGTGGACTTCTGGCTGGAGAATTCTGGGCGTTGAAGTCCACAAGTCTTAAAGTGGCCAAGTTTGCAGACCCCTGCTGTAATATAACCCAGCTTTGGAGGCAGATTTTGGGTGCATGCGTGTTTCGCTCTCTCTCTGCCTCCACACACACACACACACACACACACACACACACACGCGCGCGCCCCCAAGCCTAGAAGGGTCAAATCCATCAGCACACAGTCTCACCGAGTGTCGAGCAGTGCAAATTGAGTGAATCCAAATAAAACTTTGGTCAGCTCACATTTCTTTCCCATCTGTAATGGTTTCCAAGCAGATCTAACAATCCCACTCCCCTCCCACCAACCCCAACCCCAGGATCAAAGAAACTGGCCGGTTCCAAAGAATTGCAAGAGGATTTTTTTAATCTGGAGGAAACTCAGGGGATCCGGAGGGGTTTCGATTAAAAATGGGGATTGATTATTTGCTGACTCCGTTCATTTAACCCTTGCAAGGCAGGGCCTCTGGCTTCCTGGGCTGAGCGCAGTTCCAAAATGAGAACAGTGGCAGCAAAACAAAAGGAAAGAGACTTTGGGAAAAGATTTTGGAAGAGGCTTTGGGGGAATTGCTGATTTTGAAAGTGCAAAGAAGAGCAACTAAGGTGACTAAAACATAGGAAGAACAGCTGCAGGGTTTGGGTTTGGCCAGTCTGGAGAAAAGAAGGACAGATCTATTCTGCTTGATTGATTGATTGATTGATTGGAACCACCCATCCCAAGGGGGCTGCCCCAAGGCCTGGGAGAACCCTCCCCTCCAAGGTAATGGGGCAAAGCCCAGCAAATTTGGAGACCTCTGTTCTAGTCTGTCCCTCTGCATGCGGGGGAGGGGCAGGGGGGCTTGTACCATCCCATTCGAAAGGTTTTCCAATCGCTGCTTGTGATTGAAGTGAAGACCACACAACATTTTAATATCTGAATGGGTGAAAGCCCAACAGATTGGGCCCACCTGGAGGCTGCCTTCAGACAGTGTCTGACAAGGGGGTGTGGAACCACTAACTGGGGATATGCTAAGATGCTTTCTGTCTGCCTGGGACCAGGTGAAGGGCATTCAGATACCTTGATTGTTGTTTAGTGCACCTGATGATTCTTGACTCTTGATGAAGGTATCTTTTCTTTTTATGTGCACTGAGAGGATTTGCACCAAGACAATTTCCTTGTGTGTCCAACCACACTTGGCCAATAAAGAATTCTATTCTCTTCCTATTCTTATTCCTATTCTATTTTATTCCTATTCTAATTTCTATTCTATTTTATTCTATTCTATTATCTATCCCGTCCCATCCCATTCTATTTACATTCTATTCCTATATCCTTCTATTCTATTCTTATTGTACCCCATGACTATCATTAAGTGTTGCACCTGATGATTCTTGACTCTCAATGAAGATATCTTTCCTTTTAAGGACACTGAGAGCATTTGCACCAAGACAATTTCCTTGTGTGTCCAACCACACTTGGCCAATAAAGAATTCAGTTCAGTTGGTTAGGGGACAAAGATCTATCAAGCAAAAGAGAGGTGGAAGGGACCTTGGAGGTCTTCAAGTCCAACCCTCTACTCAAGCAGGAAGAGACCCTATAAAATTTGAGACAAGGGGCTGTCCAGCCTCTTCTTAAAAACCTCCAGTGATGGAGCAGCCGCAACTTCTGAATATGTTGTGTCTTATAGCAATGATAGACGCAACATAACATACATAATATATCTTATATCGTATCATCCATCTGTATAAAAGCGAAATTACCCCTCACGCATCATCACAAAATCCCCAGAACCGTAAAGCCTACAAACTTGAAATTGGACACCTATGTTCCTCTTGGCTTCTAGGAGCTCCCTAAGAAAGGATTTTTCCAAATGACCATCAGAGCATTTAGAGTATTTCCTATACTATTATAATTATTAACACACTCTGATGCTAAGGCGTTTTACTCCCCCTCCCCACCTGAAAAGAAATCTCTTTCCAAATGCAAAACACAAGCAGAGGAGTTTCAGTTTCACTTTCAGAGCAGCAAGCAGCTTTAGTACAGGACAGTTGAGCTAAGCCCCACCCAGGCTCCTTGCTGTCTCCTCCTTGCTCAAACAGCAAATGCTCTTTCAGTTTCCAAACAGCCCTCAACTCTCTCACACACTGACAGGACGCTAGCCAGCGGAATACTGATGGATCCTAGTAGGCAGAGGTAGAATTTTTCCCCTTATTTTCCTCCCCAAAAACTAAGCCCAGCCACATAGTTTCGTAGCAAATCCCGGGGATTGAGCTATTTGTCATATTATAAGATCTGTTGTGTCTTGTAGAAGCTTGTCCCTCTCACTGTTGATTCAACAATTCTAGAAAACACTGTCACAACTGTTGTGTTGTTCCTGCTTAAAGAGGAAGGGGAGGCTGGTCTGTCTCCTTCTGAAGGGGTTTCTTTGTGCGGCTCTCCACGGCTGGTGAGTTTCCTCCTTGGCCAGAGACCCAAGCGCCGCTTCTCACGTCTGTGAATGAATGGCCGTCATTCTTTGCTCTCCCCTCCGGGGACCCCTCCCTCCACTTCCTTGGCTCCCTGGCTTTGCCCTCTCCTGCCTCCTGCTCCCCTGCCCTTAAAGGCACGTGCAGGCACACACGCACACACACACCAGTCCTTAAAAGGCTCTTGAACACCTTTTTAAAAAACCTACCTTGGTCAATTGTTATCAGGAACTCAAAGGGCAGGGCATACGTAAATGGGACTTCTTCCTCCTGTTTTCCTAACAACAACAACCCTGTGAGGTGGGCTGGGCTGATAGAAAGTGATTGGTCCAAAGTCACCCAGCCTAAGGCAGGACTAGAACTCACCGTCCCCTGGTGATTGGCCCAAAATCACTCCGCTGGCTTTCATGCCTAAGGCGGGACTAGAACTCCCAGTCTCCTGGTGATTGGCC
>BHEV01057239.1:0-22556 GCA_004319985.1 Emydocephalus ijimae
AGGAATAGGAATAGAATAGAATAGAATAGAATAGAATAGAATAGAATAGAATAGAATAGAATAGAATAGAATAGAATAGTGGAAGGAACCTTGGAGGTCTTCTAGTCCAACCCCTGCTCAGGCAGAAAACCTATACCATTCCAGACAAATAACTGTCCAATCTCTTCTTAAAGGCCTCCAGTGATGGAGTACACACAACTTCTGGAGGCCAGTTGTTCCACTGGTTAATTGTTCTAACTGTCAGGAAATTTCTTCTTAGTTCTAGGTTGCTTTTCTTCTTGAATTAATTTCTTTCCTCCCATAGTCTTCTCAGAGTCTATCTCTCTGGCATAGCTGGGAAAGTCACATGGTCAACAATCTACAACACCACCCCATGCAAAGTAAGACTTTGCCAGGGATGTCTATTGTGTTATCATATTGTTTGCTTAGTTTCCATTTATTGTCCCCTGTCCTCTTTCTGATACCAAAGGATGCTTATCACGTTTCTCCCAATAAGTATTTTTCATCAAACTGCTTTCAAAACATTTAGCAATGAGAAAGGATAGAGGATACTGGGTAGGACACCAATGAAAAATTGCAAATAGATTAAACTTTTGCAACTTTTCTTGGTGTCATATTCAGTATGGCCATGGTACCTCGATTTACTATCACTATTGAGTCCAACATTTCCATGGCTAAGCAAGGCAGTTGTTAAATGAGTTTTGTTCCGTTTTATGACCTTTCTTGCCATAGCTTTCAAATGAATTGCTGCAGTGGTTAAGTTAGTAATATGGTTGTTAAATGAACCCAGCTTCTCCATTGACTTTGCTTGTCAAAAGGTCGTAAAAGGGGGATCAAATGATCCCAGCAACCATCATAAATACATACCAGTTGCCAGGCATCCAAATTTTAAGTGCGTGACCATGAGGGTGCTGCCACAGTCATAAGTGTGAAAAATGATCATAAGTTAGTGCCACTGTCATTTCAAATGTTCACTAAATGAACTGTTTTAAGTCCAGGACTACCCACACACTCCCCCTTTCCTAATTGATACTGCTAGGACACTTTGGAGAAACAGATAAAAGAGATCTCCTCCATCTCATTTTATGGCGATGAAAGTTCTCCAGCCTGGAGAAAATGCCTTCCCAAACTATGGAAAGGCTGCCTTCAGGAAAGAGAAACTGTGTAGATGAAGTCTTGTCTTCCTCTGTCTGTGCATGCACAGGGGGGCCTCCCTTTCCACACCCAATGAAAGAAACAAAAATGGGGGAAAGTAAATGCTTTCTTTTGCTCCTTTCTCCAGATTCTTGGAATAAGGACAGAGGTGGTATTCAGCAGGTTCTGACCAGTTCTGGAGAACCGGTAGCAGAATTTTTGAGTAGTTCAGAGAACCGCCAAATCCCACCTCTGACTAGAGATTTTACAGTATCCTTCCCCTGCCAGGCCCACCAAGCCACGCCCACAGAACCGGTAGTAAAAAAAATTGGAATCCCACCACTGGATTAGAGAGACATTGGGGAGACATTGACCCACATTCACAAGGCAGAGCATCCAGTTCTGCAGAACTGGAACTGCTCTGAGAGTTATCAAACTGTAATTCACCTTCACATCTGTTATAAAATTGTATGTGTGTGTGTGCGTGCACGCACATCTACGTGCACATGCCACCTTTCAAAACAGCTGTTTTCCCAAGATGGCTTACATAAAAATTTAAATCTAGGTTAAAACTAAAACAGCCAACTAGAATAAACTCTAATACAGCCTAATAAAACCGTTAAAAAATTGAAAGCAAGAGTAATAAACGATCGCTAGGAAAAAAAAATCAATTAAAATCTGGAAACAGCAGGAGTTAAATAGTAGTAATAAGATTAACTTTTAAAACACACACACACACCAATTGCAGAAACAATTAAATTAAAGTGGAAGTTAAAAGGCACAGAAAAATCCCTTTTCCAAGTACTGAAAAGACAATGGAGCCAGTATTACGGAAAATAATTCTGAAAATGAGAGTCCGTTGATAAAAAGGTTCAGGCCTGAGCTGTTCAATATTGGAAGGCATGAACAATAGGATTTCTCAGGATAACACCCCAGTTTTATCAATTGAAATAGTCCTGAAAGCAAATCTGGAACCACTATGATTGTGTAATATTAGTGCAATATGATCATGGCACATTGTTTCAATATAACGTAGTTTATACTAACCACAGTCTTCAGGCTACCATCAAGGACAAATCAGGGACATGTAGCACCTCAATGCAATCGAAACAGGAGATTTTCAGTAGATTGTAGAAGGGAGGTTAACAGCTAAGAGAGCTGACAGGAGTTTTTGCCCACTTTAGCTTCCCAGGTGTCTGGGATCAACTGGGAAACAATGCCTTTTCTGGAATTTATTTAATCATTATTAAACAGTTATCCTGCCTTCTTCACTTGATAGGTAACTCAAGGTTGTGAACACACCATAAATACTGCTTCTGTCTCCTGTTTTCCTCACAACAACAACTCTGTGAAATAGGTTAGGCTAAGAATACACCAGTTACAACTGCTCCACCTCAGTGCACTTTTGTTTCTTTACCTTCCAATCTATATGCCAGGGTCTTCAAACTTTAAGAGTTGTAGACTTCCACAAATCTTAAACTTGCCAAGTTTGAAGATCCTTGCTATATGCCTTAAAACTCTTTTTCTACACATCTCATTCTTTAATAATTGTTTTTAGCAAAAGTGATTTTTCCATCTGTAACATTCTCTAGTTTTACAGCTGAAACTTGAAAAATTAGAATATTATGCAAAAGTTCATTTATTTCAGTAATGCAACTTAAAAGGTGAAACTAATATATGAGATAGACTCATTACATGCAAAGCAAGATAGTTCAAGCCATGATTTGTCATAATTGTGATGATTATGGCTTACAGTTCATGAAAACCCCAAATCCACAATATCAGAAAATTAGAATATTACATGCAATCAATAAATCAAGGATTGTACATAGAACAATATCAGACCTCTGAAAAGTATAAGCATGCATATGTACTCAATACTTGGTTTGGGCCCATTTTGCAGCAATTGCTGCCTCAATGTGGCGTGGCATGGAAGCTATCAGCCTGTGGCATTGCTGAGGTGTTATGGAAGACCAGGTTGATGGAAGACCAGGTTGCTTCAATAGCAGCCTTCAGCTCTTCTGCATTGTTTGATCTCATGTCTCTCATCTTTCTCTTGGTAATGCCCCATAGATTCTCTATGGGGTTCAGGTCAGGTGAGTTTGCTGGCCAATCAAGCACAGTAATCCCACAGTCATTGAACCAGGTTTTGGTCCTTTTGGCAGTGTGGGCAGATGCCAAGTCCTGCTGGAAAATGAAGTCAGCATCTCCATAAAGCTCAACTGCAGAAGGAAGCATGAAGTGCTCCAAAATCTCCTGGCAGGGTCTGTGTTGACCCTGGACTTAATGAAGCACAGTGGGCCAACAACAGCAGATAATATGGCTCTCCAAATCAACACAGACTGTGGAAACTTCACACTGGACTTCAAGCATCTTGCGGTGTGTGCCTCTCCATTCTTCCTCCAGACTCTGAGTCCACTGAGCAACAGACCAGTTCTGTTTTTCTTTAGCCCAGATAAGACGCTTCTGACATTGTTTATTGTTCAGGAGCAGCTTGACAAGAGGAATACAACATTTGAAGCCCATGTCCAGGATCCGTCTCTGTGTGGTGGCTCTGGATGCACTGACTCCAGCCTCAGTCCACTCCTTGTGAAAGTCCCCAACACTTTTGAATGGCCTTTTCCAGACAATCCTCTCCAGGCTGCGGTCATCCCTGCTGCTTGGGCACCTTTTTCTTTCACACCTTTCCCTTCCACATAATTTTCTATTAATGTGTTTTGATACAGCACTTTGGGAACATCCAACTTCTTTTGCAATTACCTTTTGAGGCTTACCCTCCTTATGGAGGGTGTCAATGATGGTTTTCTGCACAACTGTCAGGTCAGCAGTCTTTCCCATGATTGTGATTCCAACTGAACCAGACTGAGAGACCATTTAAAGACTCAGGAACTCTTTGCAGGTGTTATGGCTTCATTAGCTGATCAGAGTGGGACACTTTGAGCCTAGAATATTGAACCTTTTCACAATATTTTAATTTTCTGAGATTGTGGATTTGGGGTTTTCATGAGCTGTAAGCCATAATCATATCAATTATGACACATCACGGCTTGAACTATCTTGCTTTGCATGTAATGAGTCTATCTCATATATTAGGTTCACCTTTTAAGTTGCATTACTGAAATAAATGAACTTTTGCACGATATTCTAATTTTTTGAGTTTCACCTGTGTATGATACAAAAAAATAAAAATGAAAAGAACACGTGAAAATCACAAAAAGCACCATTTGCAGAATGAGGACACAGACTCTATCTCATACTCAGCCCCCATGCTAATTAAAATCTTTTCTCTATTTCAAGTGACTATTCCCCACATTTGTACTGAAATTAAGTGGATATATCTGTTTTCTCTATTCTGCGATTCTATAAAACATCTCTTCATTCTAGTACATATTTTGATTTATATATGCACTTTTGCCTATCTGGGAAAACAGCAAAGACCTTGAAGTTTTTGTTTATAGTTGTCTCAATTCTAATCTGTTTTTTCCCTCACTCTCCACCTAAAAGAAAGAAAAGGATCCTTTAAAAATTTAATTATTCAGCATCCTTCCATCCATTCTTTCTGACAGCAAATGTTATCCAGTCCATTCAGCTAACATTTCAAAACAAAAACTTGGAAAATAATAATAATAATACCACAGCAAAATTATCTTCTCCTCACCATAAAAAAAGAAAGGAAACAGATGGTAGATTTTTTAAAAAAAATGCAACCCAAAAATTATAATCAAAGAAGCCAGCAAAACGCAATCAATGACCTATTGAAATAAAGCCATGACAAACCAGGGGGAAATGCATAAAGAGAGAAGGAAAAAAAGGCAAGGGGATATGAGAGAGTTAAAACATTGAGAAACAGAAAAACTAGAGAAAGGATGGAGTAATGTTGGCAGGGATGAATAGATCAAGCAAGAAGAGAGCAAACCACTGTGCATGGATAAAGGAAGACTAGATTTACCTCTCTCTCTCTCTCTCTCTCTCTCTCTCTTATCTATCTCTATCTATATCTATCAACTATCTATGCAGAGGTACACATACACAAATACAAATGCTAACCAGTAAATTGAATTATTTTTATGTGTTCATTCCTAACTCCATTTATCCACTTTGTCTAGTTTCCATATTAATTTGCATATATGTTTGATTCTATGCAAATTTAGGCACACATTTTTCTACATAGGGTTGCCATGCAATATGAAATTCAGAACATATTTTCTCTTTCTTTATTCTGTCTTGGATTATGCATTTTTAAATGCATGTTCAAGCCCAGAATATGACATTTGCGCAAAGTACAAAATTTGATAAATAACTGATCCAATTCAAAAATTTTTGTCAAGGGAAAATAGATTAAGTTAATTTTTTATAGAAATTCACACAGATTAAATTCTTCCTCCATTCCAGACGCAGACAAGGATTCATGAAGTGAGAAGGAAAATCAAAGAAGGATGGGATAAAACAGTATAACACTGAATTTGTGGCAGTTTTACAAAAATTACTCAGCCTCTCCAAGTATCTCTAAGACAGTCCATGAAATATTAGGGGCCTTTTCCCCAGATAAGAGCAATTGGCAAATTGGATGATGAAACGCCTGAGATTAAACAGTTCAAAAATTGTTTTACTCTGCAGACATGTAAAAAGCAGAAGAGTGACTCACACATCTCATGTTGTATCTTCAAAGAACAAGATGAAGAGCACCCACCAGTGTCCAAAGGAAGTGAAGATGCCATATATGTGCATATGATATTTTTCATTAGCTCATGGATAATTGAGAAGTTCCTAAGTATTTATTATCTGTTCACTATTAATTACACTCCACCTATCTTTAGATAGAAAGTCTATCACTTTTACAGCATTCTTTAAAAGCTATATTTGTTCTTTGGTCAGTTTTCTAGAGTTTTCTCAGGTTTTTTATTTTTATTTTCTGGAATCACTCTTTCAATGGGCTGTGGTAGTATAATTCACAATGGGACATATGTCTGCACCCAATCCAGGTGAGAACCCTTTAATAAATTGTGAAATTAAAGGGAAAAAATCAATCTGATTATTGTTTGTTTATTTTAAATGACCTACCAGTTAAACTTCTGAAATGGCCTAATGGAGAGTAATTTCCTTGCAAAATACACTTATTGGAATCTGGGCGCAAGTACAATATTATTTCACTATCTCCAATAATATGCTTAAGTTAATAGATTCATCCCAGTTGATAATGAATAGGACAGATAACTAACCACCTACCACTGACCTTAAATCTAGAACTTCCTCAAATCTGCATGCACATTGATCCAGAAGATATATATATTCTAGTAGGAGGACCAAGTATCTAAATTGGTTGAATAATGCTATTTCCGTGTTAATTCCACTCATTCAATACAACAAACTTACCTTAACCCGTCAGGTAAAGGGAAACCAATGAGTTTGTAGAATTCAACATTCTAATTAAAGCCACACAGCCTCACCCACCCACTGGGAGAAGGAATGAAAATCTCACATCCAAGGAGACCACATTCAGATCTTGGTTCAATCTAGAATGGTCCAGGCCAAGATATAAATTTTTAGCTTCTTTTACCCTGGGTTAGAAGAATCTGACCTTTTTAAGTTCCCAAAATCTATTACAAAAAGACAATATACAAATTAATTTATGAGAAAAAAATCAGAAGGGTTATATAGAAAATTGGCAGAGCTGATTTCTATCATACAATTCTAATGATTCCCAAACATTTTGGCATATGATGGGTTAAAATATAATTTACAAAGATGAATTGCCAATTTCTACAGTTGCTTATTTACAGCTTACTGTAGATCACAATAGATGCAGGGAACTGATTTATACCAGACCTGCTATCAAGGTGGCCAACAGAATCCATTTGAGACAATTAATCAATATATTGAAAATAAAATCCCTAAAAGGGTTTGTATCCCAGCCAAGGTCTTTACAGGGATTGGTTGTTTCATTGAAAAGTGGAACAGCTAGCCTTCAGAAGGTGTGGGTTCTGGAGGTTTTTAAGAAGAGATTTGTCTCAATTTTCAAAGACAATACACAAACAAACAAAACATAAAAACAAAAAAAAAGTTTATAAAAAAAAGAAGAGATTTGTCTTCTTTTGTCTAGAATGGTATAGGGTCTCCTGTTTGGGCAGGGGGTTGAAACTCTAAGATCCCATCTAACTGTACTCTTACTGCCTGTCCTCTTTACATCCATAGATAACCCTATTCATATCCTACTTTATAAGGAAGGGCAAAAAGAAGATCCTATTAATGTATCATCCAATTGGCCTTCTAAACATAATAAAATATTTACCAAATTTCTATATGAAAAACTTTATGATTGACTAGAGGGGAATAGCATCCTAAGCATAAGAGCAAGCCAGGTTTAGACAGGGTAGATTTACAACTGATCAAGCTATGGTCTTATATCATCAGATAGAGAAATATACCCTTGATCTATAAATTCCATTGCATGTTGCCTTTCCAGATTTAAAATCACTCTTTGATTCTATTTAAAAAAAAACTCTCTAGAAGCATTGACCTTCCTCTCACCTCCTACAGATGGAAGACTCTTTTCATTTGTAGGTATTAGCCTTTGAACTAATATAAGTCTGAAAGTTAGATACAATGCTCAAGGTCAACTAACTAATTCACTTTCCTTAATCTGGGTTGCTAAACAATATGGTATCCTGCCCCACCACTTTTTAAATTTTGATGTAACTTCAATAGTTCCATACCATAATAAGCTAGATTTTCATTGTTCTAAATGCCATTGGCCAAGAGGTAATATCCTCTTTTATCCTAAGGATGTGGCTATCCTTTCATACTTGGTCATAGAGTTGAGGGGAGCTTTCAAAGCACCTTCATTCATTCTAATGTGTATACCATATTGATAATCAGCTGCCAGAGAACAAAATATTTGACTTACGTCGCAAAAGGAGGAGAGTACCATCGGACTATGAACATAACAACACTGATCAAGTAAAATTCTTTATCTACTCTAGGTATAACCTTTCATGAACTTGGGAGACAAGATACCCATCTAGATTGCCTATTCCAACTGGCTCAGAGAAGCAATCTTTTTCAGTATTGGGAAAGGCAGTATACTTCAGTTACCCTGAAACTTTATGAGACCAACATAATGGCCTTATGTATTTTATTTATTTGTATTGTTTGTCTCATGTCTTTGTATTTTTGTTCTGCACTGACTGGCCAAAGACATAATAAGGAATAAATAGACAATGTGAGATATGAGGGGCCCTTGATGCAGTCTGAGCTTGGTTGTTTTTTGGCAGAAATTTCATTCCTCAAACTAGGTAATATCAGCAACACACTGATGATATTACCTAGTTGAGGAATGAAACAGATGCAAGAAAACAGCCAAGCTCAGAGAGCACCAAGGACCCCTCATTTCAACCCTGAGCTACCAATATTCTCCTTTATCAGTAATGTGAGTTATGAACTGATAGTTCAACTGTTCTGTGCTGTTCTGACCCAAACCTTGTTCCAAGTAAATAAACACCAAACAAAGATAAAAGCAAAACCTGGGCACAGGCTCCTCAGGGTTTTCTGCATCACTCCTGCCAGCCTCCACAATCTCCAAAGGCAGCACACCACTCCCTGATGGTCCTGGTCCCATCCCTACATCACATGTAGGCCCCTCATCTAAGTCCTCACTCTCTGAGACCTCAGCCGCCCTCACCTGCTGCTGGCAAACCACAACACTTGCTCAGGTAAAGCATACAAACAGCATTCTTCTCTAGTCCTGGTCCTTTCCAATTCAGCAGCTGACAAGGCAATAAAAAGGGAAAAGATACCCTTCATGTGCATCAGTTTGAGTGTGTATCCCCAAACTATTTTCCCAATAGGTATTTACTGACATTGATATGACCACCATCCACCTGTCCCTTGCGAAATGAAGTCTGGGAGAAAATGACACAGAACAGCATCAGTTCCATCTTTTATTGTTCCATGGCCTAAAATTAAATGTTAATTAATTACCCCTGGCATCTTTGCTATATAGCCAGTCAGACTGGATTTAGAATAGTCTTTCAGCATTTAAATAAACAGCATTCCATTTTCATCTGAAACCCCAAGAGTGAATATTTCTTTTTTTTTTTCTTAGAAATCGGTAGTTAAAAAGGAAGCAAATATCTCCATGTCCACTGCAGGTAGCATTGAAATTAAAGAAACAAGGATTCGGTATTGTCAATTTTGATAAATAGCCTTTCATTAATAAACATCCTGTTATTCATTTTCCACCTGCAGTTGCTGATGTTCCCTGGAATCAATTAACTCATATAATTTGATTTATTTTTACAAAGACATTTTTGGATGTGCTGCACTGATGATAAAGCCTTCTGGGTTTGCCGTTTTTGATTCAAAACAAGATTGTTACTTAAGTGCTTTTTATTTCTAATATTGTGAGAAAATGTGCCTTCAGGCAGTCTGGAATTAAAAGAATGAAAGAAAACTTGAAAACTTAAGACTGAATTCAGGGAGAAGTATCACTTGCCTCCTGGGAGGCAGGGTTTTCAGTGCCACATAAACTCTGCCACTCACTGAGTTGAAAATGACAAAAGTCAAGAATAAATAAGCTTTGTGACTCTGTGGTCAAAAGAGGTAAAACCTGATGATCTGGGCTTCTGGCGATAAATAAGACCAAATCAAACAGTGTAAGGAACAAATAGGTGGTTTTTGCACTCTGGGAGGAAGAAGCGTTTTAAACACTTCGCTTGACTTACTTGTTTTACTTTTCTCCCTTCCAGTCAGTTCTTGAGTCTTGGTGAACCACATGAGACTTGTTACACGGAAAGGAGATGATCATAAAAAGAAGGGAAAATATTGCTTTCCCTACTTATACAAACATGCAGCCATGTATGCTGTGGTTCCACAGCTGGATGGTTGAAATCCAGCCCCTTCTGCTGAACACTTGGATTCACCCAGGGATGGGCTGCTGGAGGGGTTCGGGAGATCCTCTAGTTAAGATACTGCACAGTTCAGAGAACCCCCAAATCCCACTCCTGGCTGGCTCCACCCTTCGCACCCTGCCCCTCCCAAAATAGGCCATGTGGCCTATTTTGGATACAGGTAAGTTCAGGGCACACGCGAAGGCTCAGGGTGGGTGAGAAACAGGCCTCCCGGAAATTCGGGAAGGCCAGAAAAGGCCTGTTTCTGGCTTCCAGGGAGCCTCTGGAGCCTGGGAGGCTGTTTTCACTCTCCCAGGGGCTCACAGAAAGCCTCCGGAGACCAAGGAGGGCAAAAATGCCCCCCGTGGTTCAGGAGGCTGACTAGGCCACGCCCACCCAGCAACTGGGCAGAGAACCCATTGCTAAAATTTTTGAAGCCTACTCCTGGATTCCCCCCAAAGATCCCTTTATTCCCTCTGCAGAACCAAACGTGAACCCAGAAGAGACATTCCTTAATTAGTTGATAGACAACATTGCTAATTTTCAGCTGTTTAATAGTTCAATTAATTAACAGATAACAGATAATCAGAGTTGGAAGGGACCTTGAAGGTCATCTAGTCCAACCCTCCGCCCAAGTGGGAGACCCTACACCATTTCTGACAGATGGCAGTCCAATCTCTTCTTGAAGGTCTCAAGTGATGATGCTCCCACAACTTCCGAGGGCAAGCTGTTCCATTGGTTGATTGTTCTCACAGAAAATGTCTCCTTATTTCCAGGTTGAATCTCTCCTTGTTCAGTTTCCATCCATTATTCCTTGTCTGGCTTACAGGCGCTTTAGAAAATAGCTTGACCCCTTCCTCCCTGTGGCAGACCCTCAAATATTGGAAGACCGCTATCATGTCTCCCCTGGTCCTTCTCTTTACTAGACTAGCCAAGCCCAGTTCCTGTAACCGTTCTTCATATGTTTTAGTGTCCAGTCCTCTGATCATCCTGGTTGCTTAATTGAATAGATGCATACTATCAGAGTAATAAATAAAATCTTATAACCTCACCTTTATCATCTCAAGATAAATAATTTCAAGAGTATATGTCTCCATCAATAACCAATTGCTAGATAAATCTTTACATTGCAAACTAGGTGATCTGGAGTGACCTCCCTCATGCATCCAAATACATGTAAAAACTAATGCTCCATGCAGTCCAGCTGTATGGTCAACCTCCATATGGATTGGACAATGGGCAGCAGTCTACCTTACTGTTAGATTAACAGCATTGATCTGTTCATTAAGCAGCATCCTCTATGTCAAGACCAAAGTAGGCAGGGGACTATCACTATATTTAATATAGCAGAGTTTGGTACACATTACTTATATTAATCAGGGCATTCACTGTTCACTATACTGGCCTGTGCAGGTTTCCCCGTTCAACCAAATATGCGTATCAAATACTTTTATAAGCCACCATTTCATAAGAAGAGCCGCTTTGGTTAGTGAGATGGGCAGCATTAAAAATTAGGAAATAAATAAAATTACCACATCTATCAAGATTTTAGAATCCTTGCATAAAATTTCCCAATATTTTGGTTTAACATCCATTTTACCCTTTAGGCTACCAGCAAATGAGAGCAAAAAAACAAATATTTTAAAAATAGTGATAAATGCAAAATTGGTTATATTAAGAAATCTTAGGGTGGATAATAGAATGATTAACCAGACTGATCATTAGATACATGTATATTCTTTTTCATGCAAGTTCTGAATGTCCCTGACTATTATTAAAGTTTCTTTGGGTCTTCAATGGCCTTTGCCTCCGTTAACTTGCTTATTTAATATCGTTTTGTAGAGCAGTGCATATTATCAGGTTATTTTCCAGTACATTTGGCACAGTTAAAGTATTAATATCAAGTTTATTCCCAATGAAGAAAACAAAGTCTTACTCCTACCAGCAGCCCGAACTATCAACAGTAAATTTAGAATTGATGGGAGATCCAATTCATTAGCATTGTCTAATGTCCATCATTTTTTCCATTCGACATGGTATTGGGTTGACAAGATTCCAAATGTAGATTCATTTGCTGGGGCATATTTGCCTCAAGATTGAATGCTTGTATATCTGGCCCTAGAGACAAACTTAAATATGGCTCTGTTTATAGTTGTTTGGATGAGGTAAGAATGAGGGCAACTTTTGCAAGTAATTGTTATTCCCATAAACAAAGAATACTGATTTTAAAACTGAATCAGAATATACAATGATTGATTTAGTAGGGGTGTTGTAAGGTGAGATAAATTCTACTGAACATTGTACTTCTAGGATACATGAACATTTTTTTTTAAACTATGCAATATAATAGACAGTTAATGATCATCATCATCATCATCACACACACATACACACACACACACCAAAAAGTCACTATCAGGTAACTTCTTAGGTGCTGGACAAAGCCAGCCAGTAAGCAACACTGTGCAATATGCTGCCATTGCTGCTAAGCTACAACCCATGTTTCCACATAGCTATCTGTTCCTATAAATGCATTCATATTGTATATTTTCTAATGGAGAAGAGGGGAAAGAGAGGAAGAGAAGAGAAGAGGAGAGGAGAGGAGAGGAGAGGAAAGGAGAGGAGAGGAGAGGAAAGGAGAGGAGAGGAGAGGAGAGGAAGGAAAGGAAAGGAAAGGAAAGGAAAGGAAAGGAAAGGAAAGGAAAGGAAAGGAAAGGAAAGGAAAGGAAAGGAANAAAGAAAGAAAGAAAGAAAGAAAGAAAGAAAGAAAGAAAGAAAGAAAGAAAGAAAGAAAGAAAGAAAGAAAAGAGCAAGGGGTGGGAGGGAGAGAAAGAAAAAAGGAAAGGAAGGAAGGAAGGAAGGAAGGAAGGAAGGAAGGAAGGAAGGAAGGAAGGAAGGAAGGAAGNAGAGAGAGAGAGAGAAAGAGAGAAAGAGAGAGAGAGAGAGAGAGAGAAAGAAAGAAAGAAAGAAAGAAAGAAAGAAAGAAAGAAAGAAAGAAAGAAAGAAAGAAAGAAAGAAAGAAAGAAAAGAGCAAGGGGTGGGAGGGAGAGAAAGAAAAAAGGAAAGGAAGGAAGGAAGGAAGGAAGGAAGGAAGGAAGGAAGGAAGGAAGGAAGGAAGGAAGGAAGGAAGGAAGGAAGGAAGGAAGGAAGGAAGGAAGGAAGGAAGACACTTGAGTCAAGAGTAGGCTTTTCTACTGCTTGCTTTCCCGAGGCTTCTAACAGAATTAATTCAATGAATCTCCAGGAAGTATAATATATGCAAGCAGCCCAAAGTAATCAAGCTCAGTGCAAGTTCACAGGCATTCTTAATCCAGCAATAATGGTAATAACCGGTATACTTCAATCAATTGTCCCTTCCCTTCAATTGTCCTTCAGTAGCAACAGTTTGTTACGCTCTAGTACATCCTCCTCCCACATCACTTCTTGACAATATTGCAGAGAGAGGCATAAAGGGCCACCATTAAAATTAACTTGACTAATATACTGTGACTGTTAGGTGGGGAGGATAGAGGGCAAGTAGAACAAGCAGGAAAGGTGCAGGAGATGTGAGCCTATATCTGAATGAGATATATGGAGAAAATTGTGTGGTGGGAAAACAATATCACATATCACATCACACTGTTTCCATTCTGTTTCACCACTGGAGATTCATACCATTTGTGGGGCATTAGATGTGATTTTATTAGAATTGTTATAAGACCTTTTATAATATGAAAAGTGCAAATTATTGTTTGCTAACTGCAGCTCCTTGCTCAGAAGAGATCATGTCTGAATTTATTTATTTAATTTGTATTCTGCCTGTGTTAGTTTTACAAATAATTCAAGGTTTGCAAACATAGCCACACACCTTATTCCTCCTATTTACTTCATAAGCATAACCCTGTGAGAGAATGACTGGCCAAGGTTACCCAGCTGACTTTCATAGCTAAAACAGAACTTGAACTCTCCCATTTTCTAGCCCAGTGCTTTAACCACTAGACCAGGGGTGTCAAACTCGCATCATCACAGCAGCATCATGTGACATAGTGGGACTTTTTCCCCCTTTGCTAAACAGGGTACATGGCACATCCAGCCCACGGATCCCAAGTTTGGCACTAGACTAAATTTGCTCTCCTGTGGATGATGTTCTCAAAACAATAGTCTTGATTTATAGATTCTGTAATGTTTTCAAGGAATCATTACTTTCCAATTTGAAGCATCTAGAGAAGCTTTTTCTGAGTCTGGAGTAGCTTTCTTTTTTTCTTCTTACAAAAAAAATATACTTAATCAAAGGATAAATTGATGCTCAAAAAGGAATTCCACATTTTAATTTAAAAAAATTACAATCAGGTCAGAGTTAAAATTTAACTTGTAGTGAATTACTTTAGGTTGCTGAAAATATACCAATACGGCTAGACAACTTTCTATTTAAAACATGCAGAATTCTAAGATATACAAACTTTCAATGTGGGAAATGGATGTAGCTAATATAATTTCTGCACTCAAAAAAAAATATGGAAAAAGTCTAACATTGTGGAAATGTTAAATGCTTTGAAGGGGAGAAACCTAAGGGAAAAATCCTCAAATTGTCTTGGGAAATATATTCCCAAGTATATTCAATGAAAACAAAATGCTGGCTACTATTTTGTACTATGGTGGGGGTGGAACATGGGAAAAGATGATGAAGGAGGGGAAAAAGATGGGCGTGTATTTGGATAGTATGATCTCAGGTTTCTCTTCTTAACTACTAATTTCTAAAAGTGGTCATACTTTTGTCACATAAAATAGATTAGACCAATACAAAATTCTTCCTGTGATTGTGCATTTGTCTAATAAAGAACCTTCACTTTTTAAAATTTAATGACATTGAGAAACAGGTCTGCCAATTTTTAGTGGACTGTTTCTAGGCAAAGTTAAAAGTAGATCAGTCCTACTGAAATCAATGCTACTTAGGTTCATTCCTTAAGTCACATTGACCTCAACAGATGTGCTTTAAGTTTATCTAAATTTGGGATATACTACTGCTGAGGAATTAAGAGATGGCAGGATAAATTGTGTGATGTGCCCCCCATAATCCATTATTTCTTTTTTATATATAAGGTTTATAGTAAGATTGTTTCTTCTTGTTGTTGTTGTGCCATATCCATCATCGGAAGTTGACAATCATGTTGGCAATCTTATTTTTATCAACAGCCACATGAAAAAGTGCTGCTGAGTTTTGCTAAAACCAGTCTCTTAGATTTTGAAGCCATGATGTTCTTCTTCTGCCTAGACCTTATTTGCCTTCAATCTTTCCCTGGAGGATTAAGTGAAGTATGCTGTATTTTTCCAGGTGTCAAATCACATGTCTGAAATATTCTAACTTTAGCTTTTAAATGGTTTGGATTATTTCCCTTGGCTTTCCCAGGTGGTTTAAGATTATTTGAACAATGTAACTGCCTTTTTATACCAAGTGCTATTGTTCCACCTGACACAGTTCAAAATACTGATGATTGGTATTAGAGAGCCTACTTACTTGGCCATGGAGGGTCTTGAAATGTTGATTGCATTGATGGTGATTTATTCAGGCCTTCTCTCATAGTTATGCTCAGTAGTTTCAATAAAATGGGAACTGATAGAGACAAATGTATTTATTATTAAGTTGGAAAAGAAACCTTGATAGAATTTCAATACAACCCCCCAAAACCATTGCTGATGAAAAAGGACACTAGGTTAGGAATTTGGCCACAATATCTGGAAAATTGCACCTTGGCATTTGCATATTGGAAACATGTAAGGCAAGTGGAATAAAATGCTGTGTGTCTCCCTCTCTCACAAACACACACACACACAAAATAGAAAGAATTTGGATTTGTCTATCTCTACTCTGATTAGTAGATCAGTGTTATTATTACCCTTCTGCACAAAATAATCTATGGAGAATATGTTGTTTATTATAACGATGCTATTTTATAAAGTAAGTAATATTTAAAGTAAGTAATAATTAACCTGATTAGTGCCATATGGAGTGTATTTTTTTGTAACAGACACCAAGATTACAAGCAGTAATGCTCCCTATTTATATTAGACCAAAAAACCACCCAACAACAACACTAAATTAAGTGAGTTTAGAGAATGTGGCAAACTTGAAATATGAGAAACTTTTATCATAAGATCATGCTCTGTGCATGATTACTATGCCCAGTGGTATGATAGAGACCTTTTTATAATGAAACAGATGATACAACTTCTGCCATTTACTGAAATTTCTGAAATATGTATTTCAAGTTTTAGAGGAGAAGGAAGCCTCATTTGTATATATCTTCAAGAGAAGTCAGTACATCATTTACATGCAGGCAATTCTTTATAGCATTTACAATTTTCTGCAACCCAACAATATAGTCAAGTGAACCTGTGGTATGACTTAAGTCTTCACCCATCATAAGGCTGGGCTGCTGCTGAGAGATCAAGGAGCACAAGGATGGAAGCACCACCCATTTTCCTGTTCTACTGAAAGGCATCAAATATGACCAGTGCTACCTTAATAATGTACACTGGGTCAAACCCAAACTGAAGCTAGACCCAATAATTCATATTTAGAATTATTCACAGTTGCCAATTTGAAATGCATATATTGTAGTGATGTTAATGCAAGCAAGTATGTCAATAAAATTTATTTATTTTGCCTAATTCTACCCAAATGTACTGCATTTTGCCAGTAGCCAAGTCAACATATAGATAGCCTGGTTTCAATAGAAAGGGGTAAGAGCGATACACCCAAAATATCAGGTAAATATTCTAGATTTGTATGCATTTGTTATTTATCAGTGATGAAAGAATATTCTTCAACAGAATGTAATTCTTCTCAATTTGTGCACTTTTGTGCACCCTTCCCCCTCCCCAGAAGGTTAAAGGATCCTTGGGATAGGGTGGTTGGGTGAAAATGTCCACAAAGGGGGGAAATGTCACAATATGTCACATGATAGCAACTTGATGCCACGAGTGTGACACCTGTGTCCAAGATCCACAGCTTCTGCATCATTATTAGTTAAAGGCTATATGGTTAGGAAGGTCTTTGCTTAGCTTTGACTGGTGCACCCATTAATGCACTTCAATTCTTTTTAAAAAGCATAACACGTTACACAAAAGCACATCACAACACACAAAACATCCTCCCAGAGCGCTAAGAGGAAAGGAAAAAAAAAGCCTTGGGGAGAAAAATTCTGATTTGCAAACCCGTAATCAGCTTTACATAAAGATGGAACAGCAATAACAAAACATATATGGGTAGGTTCTGATGCTTGTGAAGCAGAAATTATTTTTGTCTTCGTTCTGTCATCTTGGATCCAAAAATATTAAAACCTCCTTTCTCCTTTCTATTTAATTCTCTCTAATATTTAAACAAAAAGTCTGGCTGTAATTAAAGTATCAGTGGAAAAATAGCAGCATGGTCATGATCCATGATTTGATTATCTTTTCTTTACTTTCTAACTTTTTTTTCTTTTTACCAATAGGATAGCAGCCAAGGAAAAGAAGAATCTTATGTCACCCCAAAGTTTAGGAATTGTTTTTGGACCAACTCTCCTTCGACCTGAAAAAGAGACAGGATCCATGGCAATCCACATGCTGTATCAAAACCAATTGATTGAGCTGATGCTAACTGAATACACCAAGATCTTCAGCTCTGACTGACAGACCGGGAATGTTGTTGAACATGTTCACATCTGTCTTGATACCTAATATTTTTACATTTATGTAAACATCTTTTTGAAATATTTCTTTTTCTTTCTAGTGACAGATGCCTCATTTTGTGAAAACTTAGTGATGGTTTTGTCTTTACATTTCCAAACATTGAAATAAAAATACTTTGTCAACATTTGCTTATATGTACTCAGAATTAACTCTTTGAACAACTCAGTCTTTGACAGTACATTTTGCCTTTGTGCATGTCTTTGTTTATAGCCAAAAAGTTGACTATATGTCTAGGCCTGGCAGATCAGATAGTTGGAAGCCTGGTCCTCAAGAAGTCATTGATAGGTATCAATCCCATTTGTAACAAAATACTATTTGTAGGTGATCAAGAAGACCTGGCATGTACTATCAAAACTTGGTTGAGCAAGAGTGGGAATGCTGTCCCGTTTGGATATTATTTCCCAAATTTCACATCCTTTTGATTGCTTATTTAGTATCCTATGACTATCACTGCGTGTTGAATCTTATGATTTATGATGATTGTATTTTATGATTATGATTTATCACTTGTTTGCATGTACACTGAGAGATTATGCACTGGAGACAAATTCCTTGTGTGTGCAATCATTCTAGTCTAGTCTAGTCAGTCTAGTCAGTCTAGACAGTCTGGCAGTCCTGATTCCAAGGCAAAGGAGCCAAAGATTACCAGGATGATCAATAGCAATAATAATAGTACTTAAACTTATATACCGCTTCTTAGTGTTTTACAGCCCTCTCTAAGCAGTTTATAGAGTCAGCATATTGCCCCCAACAGTCTGGGTCCTCATTTTACCAACCTTGGAAGGATGGAAGGCTGAGTCAACCTTGAGCCTGGTGAGATTCGAACTGCCAAATCATTCTACTGTATAGGCTGCATCTAGACTGAAATTAATCCCTGAACTTTAGTGCTTTAAAGACAACTTAAAATGCCCAAAGTATCACACTGCCCATTTTAAATTGCCATCACTTTATAAAGTTTTATGGTTTCCTTAGTTATGTTGTGCTATAGGTTTTCCTCCGTTATTACTATGCTCCCTGGGATGTTTTATTAGTGAACTATATTAAGTTATTTCAAACACAAAGTTTTTCTAAAAGCTTTTTGTATGTCTTTAGAATTATTTGACTAGACTTGAATCAATTTATGCATTGATAGTTTTAGTTGTCATGGATAAACAATAGGATAATAAATTATTTTACTTTTAAATGTATGGTTTCTGCTATAATGTCCCTTACTATATTTTGTAAAAGTATTCCACCAATAAAATGTAGGCTTCCCTTTGACAGCTTTTTAATCAAGTTCAAAGAAAATGAATAACATTAATCCAGTGTGCTAAAAGACTGCCTGCTTATCAATTTGTTCATAAAATGAAAAATAGTACATGAAAATGCAGGATTTGAGAAATTAAAAAACAAATACAGAATTAATGCCAATATTTGCTGCATGTGAAAGATACATCTTGTGTCATATTTAATATTCAGGAATTACAGCATCATTACTGAGGATCATTTTATACCTGTTGTTAATGCTATTCTGTGGATCAAGGACAAACTTTGATCAGGAAGCTCCTGATTCATTAAGTAAGTTCCAGCCTTAGGATTAATAGTTAAGATATATAGAATCCACAAGTGCCAATAATAAGAATAAACTGAAAACCAAGAAAACGGATGACTATTCGCCGTGCATTACAATATCCCTGTAGTGATATTGATAGATTATATCTCTCCTGCAGTAATGGAGACAGATTTAAGTCAAACAAAGCAGAGCAACCAGGATGATTGGGGGACTGGAGGCTAAAACATACAATGAACAGTTGCAGGAACTGGGTTTGGCTAGTCTAGTGAAGGACCAGGGGAGACATGATAGCGGTCTTCCAATATTTGAGGGGCTGTCACAGGGAGGAGAGGGTCAAGTTATTTTCTAAAGCGCCTGTAGGCCAGACAAGAAATAATGAATGGAAACTGAACAAGGAGAGATTTAACCTGGAAATAAGGAGACATTTTCTGTGAGAACAATCAACCAATGGAATAGCTTGCCCTCGGAAGTTGTGGGAGCGCCATCACTTGAGACCTTCAAGAAGAGATTGGACTGCCATTTGTCAGAAATGGTGTAGGGTCTCCCGCTTGGGTGGGGGGTTGGACTAGATGACCTACAAAGTCTCTTCCAACTCTGATTATCTGTAAACTGTTGAAAAAAAGAAATGTGCATTGGCTGATTATGCAAAACACAATCAAGAACAAGCATTGGTGCCACTTAAAAAATGGAACCTATTGGAATGTACAGGAGACAAAACATGAATATTGAAATAACATAATAAAAGCACAAACAACATGCTGGCATGGAAAAACATTACAGGGTTAATTTTTACAAAAAGATTGAGGGAAAAGTGGATAAAGATAAAACTGGCAATGACAACTAAAATATCAAACAAGAAACAAGAAACTGAAGGCTTGATGTAATCAATGCCAGAATTATAAAATCATCAAATGATTCAGATTTGTGTAAAGAAGCAGAGGAAATGGTAGATAGTTAGCTAGTACTAAGAGATTGCAAGAAGATTGCACAAACTGATTATTAAAAAAAAAACATAACACAAATTGCCAAAATAATTCATTGAAAATTTGAAAAAAAAAAAACATATGCCAATAATCAAACATTGTTGGGAACATTGAATTGAAAAAGTAATGGAAAATGAGCAGGTTAAACTATTATGTGAGTTCTACATACAAACTACTAAAAAGTCTTGGCTCATAACGCACCAGATATAATTGTGGTTGAAAAGAAGGAAGTGGGGATAATTGAGGTGACAATACCAGGGGACAGTAGAATAGAAGGCAAAAAAATGAAGATAACTGAAAATTGAAATGAAAAGATTATGGCATAAACTTGTGGTGGTGATCCCAGTGAGTGTTACTCATGTGATTGTGCTCAGAAGATCCTGTTGATTCTCACTTAAGTGGAATCAGATCCTTTAAAATGAAATTGAAACAAAATGCATAGTTAGAGCGATATACAATAAGGCTTAGTCAGGTTCCTTAGAAAATATTTTCCTTTGCTTGTAAGTCCTCCAGGTCATGGAACAATGTTCCTTTTAGATAGATCCAACTGAAGATAGAGTGTCTGGCAGTTTAGAATATGCATAGGAGACAAATGTGCGTTACATGACCTTCAAAGGTAAAATAATCCATTGTTCAAAACAGTTTAGTCAGATCTGCCTAAATTCAGTGTGCTTATTGATACTCATATCTTACTTGCTCTGAAGTCAGGAGATTTGAAAATCATATCTATGTGGAACAACCAAGACCTCTGGGGTTTCTTGTAATCCTTTGCCAAGTTTCCTACCGTCCATGGCCTAAGTTCCAGAAGTATCTTGTTGGACTTCTAGAATATCTGATTTGTTCCTACCCTGAAAACTTCTTTCCCTGGAAATAAAAACATAGTTGGTAAGGAAGAAAAGAGAGGATGTTGGAAGAATTAAAGATAAGATTTTTAAAAAGAGGTAATCTATATCACTTTCCATCACTTCCTTTGATTGCACTAAACAATTAGCATCTGGCTTCTCTTCAAAGACTATTGCCCAATTTCAGGAAAAAGCCTGCTTGAGAGGTTGAGCCTCGGGTTTTCCTGTTGATTTAATAAGTCTGTGCATTGCATACCTTCGGATGTCACTGTGAAACTTGGATGTACAGAAATTTCTTAACAGGATTGAAAGCAAGTCATAGCATTGGTCGGACTAGGACAGGATTGGGAAATATGGCAATTTTATGACCAGTGGATTTCAACTCTCAAAATTCCTGAACCAGTCATTCTGGGCTGGGCGTGAACTGAGCCATAATATTGGATAAATGATTTGACCTCACCTAACTACACAGCTAAGAAAAGGCATATTGCATTTTAGACACAGGAAAATATGTCCTCGAGAATGAAGGAATTTTTGCTTTTTTGCTGTGGATATTTTAGTACGAGAGGAGGGAGGGGGTGTAAGTTTTGCTCGTCCTTTTTACAGCCTTTTCACAGTGGTTGAAAATCCATTTACAATTATTTTCCCTACTGAGTAACAGCTATATCTTTATATGTTAATATTTATTTTATTGTAAGCATTTCCAGGCTTACCATTTAACAAAATGCTTGGTGCAGCTTTTAACAAGAATAAAAATCAAATCAATGCTACAAAGCAGGTCAGATGAATTGTACAAAACTATCCACAATCTCTCTCCCCCACTCTCTCCCTCCCTCCCCCTCTCTCTCCTCCATTATTTCCACCATTTTCTAATAGTAATTTAGAACAGGAATGAAATAATGGACATAAGGAGAGTTCATACGTAGGCACACCAGCTGACCTAAAATTCTCACTTCAGGAATCAAATCTGGCAGATTACTTCAGTGTTTGCATTACCTGACAGAAGACAAGCACTGTTAAGCCGACAAAAGGGCTTGTTGTTCACAGTATTGACTTAAAAAAAAAAAATATTTAAAATCAGCTACATACATAAAATTTGCCCCACATTTCTGATGGAATGATTTCCAAAAATGTTTATCAATAATTGGAAAATAGTCCAAATCTTCAGTATAATGTAATAAGAAAAACTGAATACGCCATATTCACAAAAATGTATAGAAGTACTTTTGTTTATACTTGGAAACTGCTTCTGGACTTTGTGCTTGAGGTGAAAAAAACTGAAACTTTGATTTTGGGTTTTACTGATTAGATTGATTTGCTGTTATAGAAATGGCTATTTTATACTATTTATGGAAAAATAAAAAGTTGAGGTCTGTTGTGTCCGGAAAGAAGCTCCGAGGCGGTGCGTAACCTTCAAAGCTCTTTATTTAACATCGCGAACCGAACGAAC
>BHEV01057244.1:0-18318 GCA_004319985.1 Emydocephalus ijimae
GGGCAGAGTCTCTATGCTGAGGGTGCTTGTCATGGGTGCTGGGTCGGTGTCTAGGTCGGGTAATGGCGAGCGGCTCAAAGCGTCTGCGTGTGTGAAAGTCTTACCAGGTCGGTGTGTGAGCCGGTAGCTGTAGGCGGCAAGAAATTCGGACCACCTTGTCATTCTGGGAGATAAGATGTTTGGGGTGGCCCGGTTCCCTGCCAGGATGCCCAGCAACGGTTTGTGGTCTGTGATGATTGTGAACGTGCGGCCGTAGAGGTACTCGTGGAACCTCTTCACTGCTGCGACGATGGNGCCGATGCTGAAGGGTGAGGCGTCGCATGTGACGGCGAGTGGTAGGGTCTCATTGTATTGGATGAGGATGGCATCCAAGGTGAGCAGGTCCTTGGTTTTCCTGAAGGTGGCTTCCTCGCGTTTCCCCCAAGTCCAGGTGGCCGCCTTGTCCAGGAGCCTATGCAGAGGCTCTGCCGCGGTTGCCTTTTGGGGCTGGAAAACATTGTAAAAATTAAGCAGTCCCAGAAATGCCTGCAGTTCCATTTTGTTCCTGGGTGTGGGGGCCTCCTTGATGGCTCTGATTTTGTTTGTGGTTGGGTGGATGCCATGCTGGTCTAGGAGGTACCCCAGGAACTCGACTCGCTCTGTGTAAAGCTGGCATTTTTCTCTCTTCACTTTTAGCCTGGTTTCCTTGAATTTCGTTAGCACCTCCCTTAGCCGACCCTCTAGTTCTAGCTGGTTTGTTGCCGACACCAGCACGTCGTCGAAGTAGGGCACCACCCACTTAATTCCTTGCAAGAGTCTCTCCATGAGGCTCTGGAAAATTCCAGGCGCCACGCTGACTCTAAACTGGAGTCGGTTACATCGGAAAGCTCCCTGGTGGGTGACTATGGTTTGCGCCTCTGCGGTTTCTGCGTCGACCGGCAGCTGTTGGTATGCTTGGGCCAGGTCGAGTTTCACAAAAACCTTGCCTCCCCCCAGTGAGTGTAGAAGGTGCTGCACTACTGGGACGGGGTAGGCGCTTTGTTGTAAGGCTCAATTTAGGGTGGCCTTATAGTCCCCGCAGATTCTCACCGACCCATCGGGTTTGACTGGGGTGACTATTGGGGTCTCCCACCGGGCGTGGTCAATTGGTTGTAGGACCCCTTGTTTGACGAGCTTGTCAATTTGCTCGTCAATTTTTGGCCTGAGTGCAAAAGGCACCCGCCTTGGCTTTAGGCGTCTCGGGGGAATGTTAGGGTCTAGGCTGAAGGAGATGGGGGGCCCTTGGTACTTGCCTAGGGTGCCATCGAACACTTCCTGGAAGTCCCGTGCCAGTTGCTGTTCCCAATCGGTCTCGGTGATGTGGTTGATGCCCGTGACTTCGATGCCGAGCGGCGAACCATTGCAGCCCCAAGAGGCTGGGTCGGTCTCGGTCCACGATCGTCAGGGGAAGCTTTGCCGTGCGGCCCTTAAATGTCACTTTGAGTTGTCCGGTTCTGACTACCGGGATGCGGTTTCCCTGGTAGTCTTTGATGATTAGTCTCTGGTTCTCCAGTCCCTTCTTGTGGATAGTAGGCACCAAGCGTTTGATCTCTTGCCAGGCGACCATGGAGAGGTAGGACCCGGAGTCCACCTCCATTTTGCATGGCTCGCCTTCGATGCCTACCTCCATGTAGACTTTTCGGGCATCGGTGGTTGATGCGTGGCCAATGATGACCGTCTTGTGGGTTTCCTCCTTCCGCCGGTTTTCGCCACCTCATCAGTTCTGCCCGCTCCGGTCCCATCAGCTGTCGGCTTGGCGATCTCTGGCTCTGGGGGGGTGCTGTCCCGTCTCCGCTCGCTGTGGTCCCACCATCTGGGGCTGTAGGCCTTCCTCAATTGGCAGACGCGGGCGATGTGACCCTTTTTGTCACAGTGCCGGCAGACTGCATCGAAGAACCAGCACTTGGCTCGAGGGTGGTTGCCTCCGCACCCGGCACATGCGGTCCCCTACTTACGACCCTGCCTGAAGCCAGTGGATTTCCTCCTCCTCGTCCGTGGTGTCGGAGGCGGAGTGGAATTCACAATGGTGGGTGGTGGTCTCGTGGTGACTTGCTTCCAGTTGGGCCTCGGTCGCCCGTCCTGGGTCGGTGGTCCCAGTGCGATCTCCGGCGTCCGGTCTCCGCATGCGGTTTGCCGATTTCCGGGTTGCCTCAGCTGCGGTGGCTTCAGCGATGGCGTCGGTGAGGGCGATGTCGCCTTTGGCTATCAGCCAACTCTGTAGGACTGGGTCCTGTAGTCTGAGCACGACGCGGTCCTGTAGGGCCTCGTCTATGTCGGAGAACCCACACATGCCCCCTAGGTTCCGCAGTTCCGCCACAAAATCGCTGATGCTTTCGCCAGGTCTCTGGTCCCTCCGGTAGAAGTCATGCTGCCTTATGAGGGTGGGCATGGCCAGGGCGTAGTGGTTGCAGAGCAATGGTTCGAGGTCGGCCCAATCCATCTCTTTGACGTCAGCGGGTTTCGCTAGGGCTTTCTCCATCTTGAACACTGCGGGCCCGCAGTGTGTCAGGAAGGCGGCTCGTTTCTTTGGCCCAGTGGCGTCCGTCATGTTGCTGCATTCAAGGAACATGAGGAATCTGTCCGTGTATGATTCCCAGTCCTCACTAGCGGGATTAAAGGGCGCGGGCGGAGCGATGCTGGCCATCTCGTCGGTCTTGCTTCCTTTGGACATGTGCTCGATGGGGTTCAGCCTCGGGATCCCACCTTCATCGCCAGTGTCGTGCCCATCGCGGAAAGGAGACCCGGAGTCAGTTACTTGGTTTTTAGCTCTTTTATTGGTCCCCGGAACCGGTCTGGCTCCGAGGAAAAAACAGCGGCTTTTATTCTCAAGCCGCGGCGGCCGCGGCCAATGGCACCACTTTGAATCTCCCACAATTCGTTTCCACCAATCGCAGGAGATTCCTAGTGGGCCAATCAGCACGGCTTGCTAGACCAATCAGATCACCCCGCGCTTTGTCCAATCAAAACGCGAGGTTTCAAGAATGTAAATGAACGTACAGAACATAAATGTTCCATTGAGGATGAATCAAATAGCACACAACTTGTTTATAGGCAAAACAAGATTGAGAGGTGGAGACAAAAAGGACCACAAGGTTGAGATTTTCAGCTATACAAGGTTACCAGAAGTCTGGGTGTCATTTCAGGGATGCAGAAGTATAAAGAAATATTTTATTCTTTGCTACTACAGGTAGTCCTTGACTTACAACTATTCCTTCAGGAACTGTTTGAAGTTACAATGGCCTTGAAAAAAGTGCTTATGATCATTTTTCACACTTACAACCACCGCAGCATCCCTGTGTGTGGTCATGGGAACAAAATTCAGACCCTTGGCAACTGGTAAGTATTTATGAGGGTTGAATTGTGCTGAAGTCATGTGACTTTCTGACAAGGTCAATGGGGAGCTAAGATTCACTTAACAGACATGTTACTAACTAAACTGCAATGAGTCACTTAACTGGGGCAAGACAGTTTGTGAAAAGAGGCAAAATTCACTTAACAACACTGTCTTGCTCAGCAACATAAATTTTGGGCTCAATTGTGAGGACTACCTGTATCTCGTGGTCACTTGGATTTCTGCAGCTCCAATTTGATACCTCCTAATATACCTGCCCTGTCAACTTTAACCTACTTACCTGGGAACAGGTATTTATAGGATTGGACTGCTACTGAGATTTTATCTAGAGTTGTTGGTTTTTTTCCTCCCTCTTTGCATATTAGCTGTGGTTGCACTTTCCTGCACTCTACTGTGCTCACCCAAAAAAAAGATAAGGATAGTTACTTGATTCCCAGCTAGAAGGCCAGATGGAATAAGAAGGAAGGGGTGATTTTGGCCACTAGAAGGTGCTCTTTCACCTTGCAGGAAATGTTTCAAAGTGTTTAAAATGCTTAAACATGGAGTGGGGGGGGGAATGAAAGAGAGTAGATGAGTTTAAAACTACAGAGGACTGCCTCTGGTAGATAATAAGGCTGCCTTACATATCCAGGGCCCCAGGCTCAAGCAGAGTTAATAATGTCTCTGAAAAAGTTCTCATTTTTTCAAATAACTGAAATAGTCAACATCTGCAGAATCTCTGAATTAAAGTTAACAGATCTAGGGGACAAAATCCTAATCATCCAGTAGAGAGAAGCAAGCAGGGTTTTCTATACCCTCTCCCTTATTACTATTAGTGTGCTTTATGGTCACAAGTTCCCTCAAGTGGCTAGTCCCTTAGGCTGTTCCAAAGTGGATTTAATAAATTACAGTTGGGACTGAATAGTTTGGTAATGGGGTCAGGTTGGTACTCAGTCTGGACTAGGGACACCAGAAGCCCTTGCTGGCCAGTCTGTGTCAGGGCAGATGCATCTGTTGTCTGTTGTTTTCTTTTACAGATTGTTCATCTCTCACTAGTTCTTCTTTTCCTTTGCTTTCTGAGACATTTTCACACATGGATGTCTTCCCAAGCCCCTTCCCATGTTCTCTTGTTTGAGACCTGGGTTATTATTGGTTAAATAGTTATTGGGTTGCCTATATAAAGAGGACCTTAGCTGCCCTTGTTTGAGCTGTCACCATGTAAATAAAGAGTTGAAGTTCACTGTTTCACCGGCTCGTCTCCATTCTTTCTCGCCCATGCTTCAAACTTGACACATGGCATTTTTTTTTTGATAAAATGGTGATTAAAAGAAGGAAAAGATGTTTCTTCATTCAACTGTAGGTCCATAAAAACAGCAGGGTAATGAAGAATTCATTTCACAAAGCAAAGAAGTTGCATTTGTCAAAGCTTCGTAGTTTTGTTCCGGTGTGACTATGTTTCAATGTAAAAAAAATTTTTAACAGAAAGGGAGCCATAATTGTCGTATGGTGGACACAGAGTAGGAAAAAGAAGAAAATACAGTATGCTTCATTCCCTCTGGGAGATAAAAGGATGAAATAAAAGACTGAAGTGTGTTAACAGAAAAGGTGGGGATGTGGACAATATGGTGGCAAGGGGATTACTAGATTCCTTATGGACTATTGTTGGATCAATTGGAAGAAATGGAAGCTACTGACCAGCTGAGAACATAGCAGCCCAGCAGGCTAGGAGCAAACACCCATTGGAGAGAGGAATGTGTACAGAGGTGGTATTCAGCAGGTTCTGATCAGTTCTGGAGAACCGGTAGCGGAAATTTTGAGTAGTTCAAAGAACTGGCAAATACCACTTCTGACTGGCTCCGCCCCCATCTATTCTCTGCCTCCAGAGTCCCAGCTGATCAGATGGGTCTTCTTTGGTTGCCCTGCAGAGGAGAAAGGAGCTGGAAAGCAGATTAGTGGCGTTGGGAGGGAATTGGATTTTGCAGTAACCTTCCCCCAGTGGTGGAGAGGGAATGGGATTTTCCAGTATCCTTCACCTGCCATATCCACCAAGCCATGCCCACAGAACCAATATTAAAAAATTTGAATCCCATCACTGCTCCAGATCCAGTTCTGGACTGTGCAGTCTCTTATTTTGGGTTTCTTTCTCTGAAACGTAGTACTACTTTGGGAAACCATAGTGTTTCTTGCAAGATACACACATGCACACACACACATTCTCCTTTTCAGCGTGCACTTTCCATTGCAATTGGAATGATTCTAGTTGTACATCAATTA
Organism: Emydocephalus ijimae; assembly: GCA_004319985.1. Classification (NCBI taxonomy): domain Eukaryota; kingdom Metazoa; phylum Chordata; class Lepidosauria; order Squamata; family Elapidae; genus Emydocephalus; species Emydocephalus ijimae. The sequence continues at coordinate 5,624 of BHEV01057244.1, forward strand.
TTGGGATATTTATGGTAGCTCAGGAGGGAAAATAGTATTTTTGAACTAACTTGAACCAACATCCAACTTCCAAACTCTGACTCAAATGTATATGCATGGGGTAAGGAGAGATTGGGGACCTTTATGTCTGTTCTTGTACTCAAGAAATGTTGCATGGCTTAGACTTATGCAGGTCAGTCAGAAGGTATCGATCTGGCCTATAACTCAGTGAACAGTGTGGCACTTATTTTTAAATAAACGTGTGTACTTTTACTGCTCACCTCTGACCTATCAATTCGGGATCCAATCCATGCTTTACATACCTGGCACCCTTTACTTGTCCTTCAGTTAAGGCAAAATCACTTAAAATAATGTGTAAATGATAGTGGGAGTTTGAAAGTAGGATGTGGCAAAACAGTTAATAACTGACCATATGGTAGCTTGGCGCTGCATTCTTTTGGAACTATATAGTGGAAAAAACCCAGGATTTTCAAGGCACAATGCATTTAAGTAGTACTGAAAATTATTTGTTTGCTTCATTTCAGTTTTGGTGCTAGCTGATGTGGGTGGCGTCACCAGGCTCAGCAGACAGCATTTACATGATTCATGAGAAAACATTGTGCAGAAAACTAGTCTTGCATGGAATTTGCTGTCCCCATTACCCATCCCTCTCCTGCCTCCATTTGTCTCTATTCTTAAATGCAGGCACCTGACTTCCTTCCAAAGAAATGAGGGGCAAAATCTCATTGATTTTACTCCATCCTGAGGCTGACCTTCAACAGCATTAGAGGAAGAGGGAAATTCTGTATTAAGGTCAGGACTGCTAAGAGCAAGTCACAGCCGCCCCATTCAAGGGCTCCTGACCAGATGAATATCATTACAAACCTCTAGAATTCATTTACTTAAGAGCCAGTGTGACGCAGTGGTAAGAATGCAGTACTGCAGGCTACTTCTGCTGACTGCTGTCTGCCTGAAGTTTGGCAGTTTGATTCTCACCGGCTCAAGGTTGACTCAGTCTTCCATACTTCGAAGGTCAGTAAAATGAGGACCCAGATTTTTGGGGACAATATGTTGATTCTGTAAACTGCTTAGAAAGGGCTGTAAAGCACTGTGAAGTGATATATAAGTCTAAGTGCTATTGCTAGGGAACTCTTTCTGGTTCATAGCTATTCTATACTTTCAGTATCTTTGATGCTGTTAAATAATACTGGATAAATAAGAGATGACCTGTGTTCACAGATTCCAATCCATAATTTGGTGTGAATTGAATTATAGTTACAGTGACCATATTTCCTTGGAAAAAATAAAGGACAAGCCTGAAGAAGAGCCAAACCTGAAAGAGGTTTATAAAATAAAAGGTCACATTTATAATTTTGCTTTACCAAGGAAAATTCAAGAGAAAAACAACAAGAATAAATCAATTACATAAATCTAGTGAACAGCTTTCTGAAATAAAGGACTAATAAAGGTGAATGGTTATTGTAACTATAGTTAAGCCTGAGGACATTGGGCTAATGGTGGTTTACTCCATAAAGAATGATGAAACCAGCAATGGTTATCATGACTTCAGAACCAGCCCTTGCTTCTTCTACAGACTATGCTACAATCTTAAAACACTGAATACCTGACACTAAGAGTGTAAATTAGATTAGCATGTCCATAACCAAGGTATATTTTTTATTGAAAGAGCCTCAAGAACAAAACATGTGATTTTAAAATAACACCTGGCAGTAAATATAAATAACAATGGAAGTGATATCGATGTTGTTTGGGATAAAAAAAAATAAGAATAGACAATGATAAACATTGAATATATCATAAAATAAATTTATGGAATTATTATTATTATAATCAGTCTGGAAAAAAAACAGACTGCAGTCAATAAAGAAGAAAGGATCACATTAATTCCTTGTGAAAAGACAATGCACATTGCACCAGTCATTTCAAGATTTTTATTTTTATTTTAAAGTGCTATCTGCAGTGAAGGCTTTGTCTTTTCCTTCTGAGAATATACTGTATGCCTGAGCCAATGTAGCCTTTGTCAATGGGATCTTGTGATGGATTGCTAGAAATAATCAAAAGGTACCATTGCTCACATCTTAAATGATGCTTTGTTAATAAATATTTAGGAAAGCAAGAGCAAATAATAGGGTTTTAAGGAAGAATACTCTTCTCTAATCTCTCCAGTTGTTCTTCAAGAAATTTAACATGTTCCTCAAGGTCCTTTTGTTCAATCAATAGAGTAATCTTCTCCTGAATAACATGTTTGTAGTCCTGGAGCTGATTCTCAGTCATGTACTGGGAAAGAATGCCTGACACCACCCTTTCTCTGCGATCCAAATTCTCCTTCAAATCCTTTGCATCTTCCCGCTGCCTGGATAAAAGTCGGTACCGCTCATTTAAGGATTCCTGAAGGTAAATATGACCAAAACAGGGTTAATAGGTAAAATGTAATGTGAATATAACATATAGTAAGAATTACTGATTCCTTCTGGGCTGTCTCTGCAAATTCCTTGTATCTTATGATTAGTGACACCATGTGTAGCAGATAAATTTAACTAGAATCTCCTTTTCTTGCTTGACTGAATCCAAGCACAAGGGACCAAATTAGATGTTTCACCATACTGAAAAGCAGTTGTGGACAGCTGCCACTTAAAGTTTCAAAAAATACATTTTTCAGTTGTTTTTTTAGTTTAATTCCAGATGCTTTTCTGTTCCTTTGGATTTAAAAAATGGAAGAAGTGGTAATTTTAAAGGGAACAATGACAAAAGAAGAAAGGATCTACTCATGTCCCATCATATTTCATCTTCTACCCCAGCCCTGTGTAAAGTTTCTTGGATCCCCAGCCTTTCAACAATAGACAAAGACTTCACTTCAGTTCCCTGGGCAACTGAGAAAGAAGCACCAGGACATATTTGAAAGATACAATAGTATAAAACTATACAGTATCTTTCCCGGCACTCACTTTTTCCTCAGCATCAGTGTTTTCATCCATTTTCCCCATAGCATTGTGAATCCGGGCAAGGCGGGTAGAGAGACACAGCAGCAAGCTCACAACTTTTTCTAAATCACCCATGAACATCAGGTAGCGCTCAAATTCATTGGGTTTACATAGTTCTTGCACCAGGGATTCCAGCACCTTCCCGTGAGCAGCATGTTCCAGAGCTTCAGACTGGATAAGTTCCCTCTCATCCTGAAGAGTCTGCAATTTTGACTGGATGCTCAAAATAAGCTGCTTCTGCAAGAAGAAAAACAGCTGAGAATCAGGATGTGCGAATAACCTTGGGAGACAGGAGGAAAAGATGTGGATTAGATAAACGATACCTCAGTCCACATAAGGGAGAAGGATACGAAAAGCACCCAGAAGGGACAATCCCTAGTGGAAAGGAAAAGGAGGGGATTTGCGAGCTTCTATTTCTGTAATCTCAAAATAAAGATAGTGTTAACACTTATAGTTTTGATTGCTTGTTTGGACTACCTTGAAGGGCCGGCAGAGCCTGAACTAAATTTAATAAAGATATCTTAAAAAGAATCAATGAATTAGGAACTGGATTTTGGAAGCACATTGAAGAACAGAAAAGAATTTTTTTGACTAAAATATTTTCTTATCTGACATAACAGATACAAAGATTTACAGGATTTTTACTGCAATCAAAGATTCGGCTGTTGTTTGCATAGTATTAAAAATGTCATTTCTTCTTTAATGAGCTAAATATCACTAGTAGTTTATTAGTACCAGTTAAGACTTCTTCCAAAATTTGTAATTTTGGGTCTGATCCTGATCAGAATGGTAGTATGAAGATTTCAGCTCTTTGTTTTTTCAGTATTCCTTATTTGGGCTGAGCAGTCAAGGTTAACTCTGGCACCAAAGAAGTTTAAAAAGAGTCAGCTTTACCTTCAATGTGGCAAATCTACAAATAACATTTTTGTCATGGTTCGGTGCAAACCACTTCATGTTACATTGGTCTGTGTTACAGTGGCTTCCTGTGTTACTGAATTCATTCAGTTCAGAATCATGAACTAATCCAAGAAAGATTTTACAATCTGGTCCTTGAGATATGTTGGAAATATTGGCTAGGAATCCCTAGCATTTTGATCCAACCGATCAGAAGGACACACATTTTTGGAAGACTATTATAAACTAACTTTTTACTTGAAAATATTTGTCCTGTTTTTCTCTTGTCACTCAGCGACTATTGGGTGGCTATTTAATTTGTTCTTTTCTGGTACAAGGAAAGTATTTTATAGTTTGGGGAGGTGAAGCATTGGAAATTCATCACAGTCTTATAAAAGTGTATCTATAGTGTCCATAATTCCTTGCCTGATATTCTGACAAAATGGCTTGCCACCTCATATAATTTTTTGCTTGTAAGTGAATATATTTTCAGCAGGATTTTGTTCATATTTTGTTTGTTTAGCAACACAATGCACATTTACCACAAAATAATTCTATTGAATTCAAGGGAACTTTCCTGTGAATAGACTTGTAAAGGTTGTTGTACCATTCAACTACTTACTTTCTTACTTGTGATTCTGTCTACATCAGGAAGACTTTCTTTATTTTCATTATTTTCATTCATGATTTGATTTGTATGAAATATGTCATCTTCTACTCTGTATCCAATCTCATTTGCAGTTCCATGATATGGATCTGTTCCACACTCATTGCTTCTTTGGCTGCAAAAATTAAAACAATCACAACATTATCAACCAAACCATGTGACAACAATTAGCCAATAGAGAAGTTATTATTTGAATAAATGGTTTAGATCAGGAGTGTCAAACACAGTTTATAACAGTGGCATCACATGACGTTTCGGGACTTTCCCTCCTTCACTAAACCGGGCGTGGACATGGCCAGGATGACATGTATCCGGCCCGTGGACTGGAAGTTTGATAGCCTTGGTTTAGATTATTCTAGACCATTTTTCTTCCAAGCACTTACATTGATCCTTAAAAATATGTACCACACCCGCAATCCGACCTAATGTTTTTTATGCATATCAGAAACAGAATGGTATATGCTTGTTTAACTATTTCCAAGTACAACATAGGTATGTTTTGACTGCTAAGCCACTGAACAATACTGAACAATACTTGCTTTTCTAATGTGGCGCATAGTTTTTAACGGCCTGCTATGGCTGCTACTGTGTTAGTGTGAGTTAGCAAAAAAGGGAGAAGAAATTTAGTTCTAGCCATGATGTGCAGGTGTAATGTTAAACTGGCTGATGAGCTAAACTGGCTGCTGTCCAGGATAGTTGTGGGGCAGATGTAGACAGTGGTCCCATTGGTCCAGCCTTATAAATAGGTTTTGGGGATGAGAGCCTTTGTAGGGGTCATGCTGTTGGTGTAACCCAAAATTTGAGAGAAAGAGTAGGGAGAGAAGGAGGGGAGAACAAGAAGAGAAAATGTGAATTACAAAGACTCTCGTAGAAGGGAATGGCTGGAGACAACAATTGGATAGTTGAAATTGCTGTGCAGATAAGTTGTTGGATCCTGAGTCAAAGGGGGAGAAGAAAAGTTAACATGTGATTTATTGGAGGAAGACAAGCAAAATCCAGACAAAGGGTATCTTCACTCAAGAGGAGAATGAGGGAGATGGTTGGCTATGAATGGAGGATTTGAATCTTTGATGAAGTCCTAATCTTTCGGAAAGGATTGTCATCCTTGAAAACCTAAATGTATCTTCAGTTCCAAAAGAACCCAGTCACACTGTGACACCCAATTAGTGGATATTGTCTAACAGGTGTTTATAGTGAGAAGAGTTCTGAAAGAATAACTTTCTTGGGATTGAAGCCAGTGCTATAAGGTTGCATTTTCAAAGTTGGAGATAATATCACAGAAAAAGATAATAAAAAGAGGAAGAGAAGGAAAGAAGACATCTGATAAAGGAAGAAACTATTGTTTTGTTGCCCTCTGCACCATGCAGTTCTACCAGATGGCAATAGAAATAGCACTTAGACTTGTATACCACATCATAGTGCTTTACAGCCCTCTCTAAGCTGTTTACAGAGTCAGCATATTTTTCCCAACAACCTGGACCCTCATTTTACCGACCTCAGAAGGATGGAAGGCTGAATCAATCTTGAGCTGGTCAATATCAAACTCCTGACAATGGGCAGTGTTAGCCTGCAATACTGCATTCTAACCACTGCAGCACCACGGCTCTTAGATCCTACATGCGCTCTTTTTTTTTTTTGAAAAAAAGTTAATTATATAAACACCAGACATTTCTGTCAAAAAATTGCCATCTTTGCAAACTATCTGATCTGAGATAAGAATATTTATTCATCTACATAATATATTCTACTTTGATTGAATCTCAGACTTTCCACACACAAAGCATGTGCTCCAGTGGTGGGATTCAATTTTTTTTTTACTACCAGTTCTGTGGGCATGGCTTGACGGGCATGGCAGGGGAAGGAGACTGTAAAATCTCCAGTCAGACGTGGTATTTGCCGGTTCTCCGAACTACTCAAAATTTCTGCTACCGGTTCTCCAGAACTGGTCAGAACCTGCTGAATACCACTAAATTACAGTCCTTCCTTCAGAATACTGTCCCATATTTTAACAAATGTAAAACAAAAACAAAACTCCCAAAGAATCACACCAGCTTCAGGCAAATTTTGTTAGCAGGAAAAGGTGCTTTTATAAGACTCCTGATTTTTTGCCATATTAGATTAACGTGCCTCTCTACCTCCTGTGCCTATGATATTCAAGCACCTATGTATTTTTTCCAATTGCAGACAACCCACAGAGTTGCTAACATCCATTGTGCTGTACACGTTTGTTTCTACCCTTACATTCAATTTAAAAGTCTGTGCTTCCTAAACTTACTCATTTTCTTGGGCAGCTTGAATTCCCCCATTCCTTCTGTGAGTCCTCCGTATCATTGAAGTGTTCATAGGAAAAAGTCCTTCCATAAGATCATAAACAGTCTTTCTCGAGGGATGAGGGATGAGAATATCAACCAGAGAGCTGTCTTCTGCAATAACCTCAACTGCAAGATGGCCATACATTTGATCCTGTTGAGATTTTGACTGAGCTATGGATAACTCGTGTTCATTTTGCAGAACTTTCAAATTTGCAAACTGTTGGCTCAAATGTTGAGGTTCTTCATTGTCTAATAGGGCTGTGCAATTGTCTGTTCTCTTTTCTGATTGATCTGATGCATCTTCCTCCTCTCTGTGCTGCCACTGGGTTCCCCCAGGATCACTGAACACTTCTGAGTTTTCACTTATTTCTTGCTTCAGCTCAGAATTCTTACTATTTTCTTTGGAGAACAATTCAGCTTCCTGACCGTGTAAATTCTTTAAGGATTTCTTATCGTCTTCACTGTCTGCAGAATCTTCTTTCTCAGACACAGAGAAGCTAGAACAAAAAAGTAGATACAGAATGATACAATTCCACAGAGTCTTCTTTTTTAAAAATGATACTTCTTATAAGTCAATGTGTTTACATATGGCAGTAAACCACAATATACTTTGTTTAATTTTGGTTTAGGATATTGTAGAAACCCAAATATTGTGGTTATATCCCAGGGCTTCTTTAGATGTCATTTTTCCAAACTTTAAAAACAAAATTAGAGCTGCACTCTACCATAATCTCACTTACATATATATACCAAGTAGTATATACATTTTATACTAAAATAATAACTTTAAAAAATTAAATAGCTTTCCCCAGATGTTATTAATTTGGAAACAGTGTCGAAAATTTCTTTGAACAGTCTTGTTTTCTATTTCCCGTCTACCCAAACTTAATGCCATAGAATTTTGAAGGGTACAAAAATTTAGTATAATAGCACGACTGTAACATCATAGAAAGTGCCATAAATACTTCCCATGTCTCTGTCATGTTCTATTGGGATTAGTATTTTTTTTCTCAACCCCCGCCCAAAAAACACCACACCAGAAGTTAATTATAAAAATTCATCTAAAGATGTACTTGTATGAATTAATTTAACAGTAGTGTTTTACATCAGTTATCTAAGCACTGAGTTGCACAGGTGATATTTGACGAGACCTATGTACCTCAAATGCTTTGTTACTATTTACTGACACCTAACAGTTTCACAGCTGAAATAGTCTTCCCAGTTCCTTCAGAGTTGAGACTGAACCCTTTTCTTATCAAAATACTACTTTATTTTGTAAACAAGTTTACATGTTTAATTCCTTTATTATGTTAAACTTTATATTCCAAAACTGCTGAAATGTGAAATCAGAAGAACTTATCCAACAAAAGAATGTTTAGATCCCATTCATTATTTTAAACATATTTCTTAGTTTATGTTTAGGCTTTGTAATAGTGGCAAATATTGCTTGGGCTGCAGTCACTATACTAATACTTGTCTTTATAAAGAAGCATGGGGATGTGGGTGGATGTTGCAAAAAAGAAAATGGATGTTAGGTTTGTGCATGGTTTAGTATAATAGCGGTGCTCCTCTTTTTGATTCAAGTAAGTTGGAAACTTCATCAGCCCCTAACCTCTAACGACTTACAGCATCTTTGACAAGGTCACTAATGCAGGTCAGGAGCAAGAAAGAAAAAAGCACCCAGATTGCAAGAATAATTTTTACTGCCATCATTAGGGCTAAAGTACAGAATGTGGGAAAACTGATAGGAAACTTCAGCTTCATTTATAATTGAGGACATAACAAAAAGGTACCTTGGATAGTTTAAATTTTTCTTTTCAGGCTTTCTATTACCTAGACTGAGCTGCTATTTATAAGTAACTAATGAACTCTGCCACCTGTTGATTGTTGGTGCCTATAATTCCTCCCATTTTTCTCAGCCTTATCACAGTCTTCATAATCTCATCAAGGCTCTGCTGAAGTGATAGAATTTCTGTTTTCACTACTGCTATTTTGGCATAACAATGATTTGGATTACTCTAGAAAATGCTATAGGTCACTTCTGGGAAAATAACTACACTAATCAGCTTTTACCTAATAGTTATATCACATTATTATGTGATTGCTTAATATGTATATTACCACATATTTAATATATTTTGTAGTTAATTGCCCTAAGCATTTTCTATGAAATGGCAAGTTATAAATCTGACAAATTTTTCAAGGCATTTTCTGCTATTGGTTCAATCTGGAAAAATATCCTTTTTGAAATATACAGTTTAAGCATAAGTCTGTGAAAACCTTGATTGTTTTGATTGTTTATGGTGAAAGGCAGGAAACATACAAGAGAGATAAGAGTTTTTGTGTGAGCAACAAACCATTTTTTGGTAATGCCAAGAGTCAACACTGGAGGAAAAAAATGGAAATGTAAGAAAAGGAGAAAAATAAAGAAGAAACTAAAAATTAAACAGCTGCAGGATGGAAAAGTTCAAAGGCTTTTAAAAAAAGTATTAGATGATGAGAAAAGAGAAAAGAGGATCTGGAAGCTTCTTTTGAAGAGAATGCAGAAAATGATGTTCAGAAAACCACAGAAGTATAAGTAATTATAGTACATATGAATGAGAAATATGAAAAAGAATCTTTGGTGGAATGATACAATGAAAGAAGATTAGGGTGAGGGGAAATGCATATGAAAATTTAATTTACTTTATTGTCATTGCACCTTGTACAACGAAATTAAATACCATCTTCAGGGTACATTATGACTATGAAAATAAACAGAAACACAAATCCTTCACATTCTATACATTGAATTGAAAGCCTTGATATTGCATTAATATTGCACTATACAGTAGAATTCAAATAGTTACTGCCCTGGGATAGAAGCTGTTTTTCAGCCTATTTGTGCTTGTTTTTATTATTCTGTACTGTCTGCCAGATGGTAATAGTTCAAAAAACGGTGCCCAGGATGAGATGGATCTTTGTGAATGCTTTGAACTTTCTTAAGGCAAGAATTTCTTAACTTTCTTAAATGCAAGAAATTTCTTAGACCCTGCCTGAAAAGCACACATCGGGGACTGTGTTCATCTCTGCATATGAAAACTCTAATGAAGTCAACTGGCCAAATTTATTATATGGTCCCCCATTTACCTGTGATGTGCAGCATAATATTCATGATCCTGAGATGATGTGGTTGAAAAAGCTATAGGTCTATAGTAATCCTAAAAAATAAAAAAAAATATTTAAGAAAACTTCATCATTACAAAGCACCCATGTTGGTTTGATTTTTTTACTTTTAATATGAACATGTTGATATAAAATAACACATTAGCAATGGGAAGTGAGGATGTTTGGGGCCAAAGCATTGTACATAGTGACTCTGGTTAAAGAATGTAGATTAATAAGAATCCAAATAGACATGTTTTCAGTTCAAAGGCAGCAACAAAGACTTTGATACCTACCAGACCTAGTGGCCTGGCCAACAGGAGAACACCAGGTCAACTGATTGCCAAGATAGGCTTAACTATGGACCTGTTTTGCCCTGCATAGTATTTCAATACTCTGCAAAGCATTTTATCCCTCATTATAAGCCAAGCCAACCACTGATACAATGTTCACCCAAGAAATGCCAACCCTAGAGAGAATCCAAAGATTGCTTTATAATTTCTAAATTTAGCTGGCTACACTGAGTCACTGGTCTCTTGCACCTAAATGGGCCAATCGAAAGACCTCAAAGATTAGACATCTGATACAAAATGTTGACCAAAGTTTGAGCATGAGAATATTTATAGCTCAGGGATGAAATGAGGGACCCTTGGGGCTCTCTAACTTTGGTGGTTTTCTTGCAGACATCTCATTACCAAACAATTAGCATTCATCAATGTGGATGAATAATTGCAATACTGAGAAAAATTATTTTCACAACTATTAAGAATGCAAAATAACAAGGGGAAAGGCTAGCTGACTTCTACCGAAGGGATCCCTACAAGGGGATTAGAAGCGGCTCTTCTCTCACACAATAAATACAGAAAATCCAAGCAGACTAAACATTTGGTTCACACTCTCTGAGCTTCCTAGTGAAACCACTGACTTATTGCCGAAATCAGGGGTCCCCAACCTTAAGCAACTTTAAGCCTGGCGGATTTCAAAGCTGGCTGGGGAATTCTGGGACTTAAAGTCCACCAGACTTAAAGTTGCCAAGGTTGGAGACCCCCTGGCCTAAATAGTGATCATATGGCATCATGTCCCTTTGCTACAGGTAGTCCTCAACTTACAACCATTTGTTTAGTGACCATTCAAAGTGACAATGGCACTGAAAAAAGTGACTTAAGACCATTTTACACACTTATAACTGTTGCAGCATCCCCATGATACACATGATCACAATTTGGACAGCTGGCAACTGGCATGTATTTATAGCCATTATTAACAACTGTGGCAAGAAAAGTTGTAAAATGGCCGGGGGGGGGGAGGAACTCACCTAACATCTACCTTACTTAGCAATAGAAATGTTGGGCTCAGTTGTGGTCGTATGTTAAGGACTACCTTAGTATTCAGAACCAAAGCGGGAAAGGTCCCCAGATCTGATCTGGATGGGCTCACGACACCTGATATCCTTAAAAAGGAAGCCAAGAGACATGGTGTCTCTAAGAAACAGCTAATTCAAATTGTAGTATTGCATAGCTGATTCTTTCTTGCTCCAGATTGAGCACCTCTCCATCCATAAAATATGCAGTTACAGTCAACATATATTCCTCTTCCTCTCTCCCCCCACTTTCTCCCTCACACACGCACGCACACACACACACACACACATGACCAATGAAATTTCTTTTCAGCACTCGTAACTAATCAGGAAGAAACATACTCGGGGAAGTGGCAGAGTCGCTGCTACAAAGGGGAAAGTTGCAATTTCTCTGTACTGAGTGTTATAATTCACCCAAAGTATTACTTTGCTTTCTGATTTTTTACATTCATATACATACATATACATATATGAATTAAAGAAAATCAGAAAGCAAAGTAACACACTATACAAGAAGCAGAATGTATAAATTAGTCTCACGATACAGTGATATGCTACTCTAGTCTGCTTATTTCCATGTCTCCTTGAGTTCGATGACCTATGAACACAGAAAGCTGGATCATAGTGCAGACCACTGTTAATCTAATCCGTATCATCTTTCATTGGGAGCAGTTCATAAGGTCTTGGACGTAGAGTTTTCCCAGTGCTTGCTACATGCTCAAATACTAGAGGGCCATGGTTTTAATTGGTCCAGTTGCAATCAGTAGGTGTAACATTTTGGTTATCATATTTTAATCAATGAAGCCAAATTATTCAGGTATTTCAAAATGTAAATTAAAATAAATAACAGAGTTTAAGAATAAGGGAATGTTCATGAAATTCAAAAATCGAACTTTTCTGTTATCTCCACATAATTTTACCAAGAAATCAGGGACCTCTTTTCCCTCTAGTCTTTTAAAACAAGCAGCTCAAGAGTTATGATCTGAAAAGATGTAAGGTTCTCTCATTCTCTGTAATATGAGAACTATCCCTCTTCTTAAATTCCAATTAAAAATGTAAAATGTCTTCTCCATTCATGCCCTCCAAATTAATTGGAACACAAGTTTCATCATTGTCATCCCACCTGGATATATCTGAAGGACCTCTAAGCCATGATTCAGAAAATCTAGGAAACCATGGAAGGCGGAGCTTCGTTTCGGCGATACAGCTGCGATCTCGGGGCTCTGAGATCGCAGCCAATATTTTCGCCCCTGGTAGGTCCCAACGGACCTAAACTGTCCCGTAGAGACGGGGATTGTGAAGGGCACTGTCCCAGGATCCCAGAGATATCGCAAAAT
>BHEV01057249.1:0-25637 GCA_004319985.1 Emydocephalus ijimae
GCTTTAAAGCAAACGGAACGCGACGGGGCTTAAGGCGGATGGGAGCTATCTTTGGGTCAAGGCTGAACGATATTGGGGTCCTCTTGTACTCACCTAATTGTTCGGCGAAGACGTCTTGGAATTGGTGGACGAGGTCCTCCTCCCAGTCACTTCCGCTGACCCGGTTTATGCCTGCCACTTCAATGCCAAGTGGCGCGAACCATTGGAGGCCTAGCAGGTTAGGCCGATCTTTGTCGATCACGGTTAGCAGTAAGTACGCTGTGCGCTTTTTGAAGGATACCCTGACTCGAATGGATCCAACGACAGGGATTCTATTTCCTTGATAGTCCTTGAGAATAAGTCTTTGATAATGAAGGTCCTGGCGCTGGATAGTGGGGATGAGTTGCTTGAGGATCTTCCAGGACACCATCGAGAGAGACGATCCTGAGTCGACTTCCATTTGGCAGGGCCTGTTCTCTATGACCACAGGAATTCGAATTTTCTTGGTGTCTAAGACAGAGGCGTGACCGATAGTGATAGTATGGTGAGCCTCTTCTCGCCTCGTGGTGCGATTTAAAACTCGGTTTCTGTAGGAGTGGTTTACTGGTTCTCGCCTTACAGGAGGGTTTCCTGTCGATTGGCGGTCGTTAGCCCCCTTCGAGGCTAGGCCGGTTCCATGTGAGCTTCGGCACACCCGTCTGATGTGGCCTTTCTGACTGCACTCATGGCAGAGTGCGTCGTGGAATTTGCATTCGGACCTGGGATGGTTGGCCCCGCAACCAGTGCAGGGACTTAAGGATTTCAGGTAGTGGCCCCGCTCGGACCGCGGTCGATGGACCCCTTCTTCGTCACTGTCTGACGACGAAGAGAGGTCCTCGTGGTGGGTCGTCGAAAGCTGTCCTTCCGACTTGGATAAAAGGTCGCCCGTTGGTTGTTGTGCTGGAGAGCGGTTTCGGCGCAGTGGGGCAGCGGACTTCTTTGTGGCTTCCGCCGCAGCAGCATCCGCAATGGCATCGGCAAGGCTGATGTCGCCTTTTGCCATCAGCTTGCTCTGCACGCCTGGTGCATCTAATCCCAGGACTATTCTATCTCTTAAAGCCTCTTCCAAGTCGGCAAACCCACAGAGGCCTCCCAAGTTTCAGAGGTCTGCGACGAAGTCGGCGACGCTTTCTCCTTTCCGCTGGTTCCTTTGGTAGAACTCATGCCGTCTTACGAGCGTGGGCACAGTCGGTGCATAGGGAGCTCTTAGTATGGGTTCGAGGACGTCCCAGTTCATGGCCTTCACTTCAGCTGGTTTGGCTAGTGCTTTAGCCATCTTCAATACGGTTGGTTCGCAATGCGTTAGGAATACCGCCCATTTCTTCCCGGTTGAGGCATCCTTCAAATTGTTAGTTTCTAAAAACATTTGGAAACGATCCATGTAGGACTCCCAGTCCTCTTGCGCTGGATCGAATGGAGCGGGTGGTATGACGCCGCTGGACATGGTTCCGGCGTTGTGCATCGTCAGTCACGTGCTCGGCTTCTTCTTCTTCTTCTTCTTCTTCAGTCAGCTCCGCTGTCTCCACATCCCATCCTCGTCGCCAGTGTCAAGTTTGAGGCATGGGCGATAATGAATGGAGACGAGCCAGTTAAACGGTGAACTTCAACTCTTTTCCTTACATTGTGACTGCTCAGAAAAACAGGGCAGCTACAACCCTCTTATATAGATAACCCAATAACTATTTAACCAATAAGAACTCAGGAGCACTTGCTACATTGAACCAATACGGAAGCTCTGTTAATGGCCAATCAGATTCCCCTGAACGGGCCAATCCGATCCTGCCATTAGACAGCCAATCAGAAGTGCAGGGCCAGAACCCTGCACTTAACTCCAAGCTCCAAATAACTTTATTACATTCTATGCATTCACAACACAGTTCATGTTCTAACTACACATTCTCTGGAGGGATCTTTCCTGAAAATCAAGTTGCAACTTCACTGAGAGGAATCAGAAGTGATTCTCCATAAATATCAGGCATTTTAAAGTTACAGTTTCACTCTGACAAGATCATTTTAAAAATGTGGAAATTCAGAATTTCATTCAGGATCCAGACATATGGGAATCCTGGAAATACACTTTGATCAAAGCTAGATTTTAAATTAACTAAAATATTTCAGTTTCCTTATTTATAAGTTAATACATCTGTATCATTCTATTTTTAGGACGATATCTACTTAGAATTAAAATCTATCAATTCCTGTGAGGATTACTCCCAAATGAATAGACTCATAACATTTGTATGAATTGCTATTAAGACATAAACCCGACTGACTTCAGTGAGATTTATTTTCAGGTAGAATTTGAATTTTTAGTTTTAGATATGTGCAAGAGATGAATAACCCCTTTTAAACTGATTTGTAGATCAAAGCAGCAGCTTGCTTCAGGGTAGTCTGACAAATCTGATGGCTGTGATAATATTCTAAGATCTGGTAGATTTTTCTGATGATTTTGGAATTTCAGAACATAGAATGATATGAAGGGCTTTCTGATATGAACATGACCAGCAGGCAAATGAGTTTAATCACCTCATTAAACTCTCCACCTATCAAAGGTCTTTTGTGGGTGGCAAGGCTAAAGCTGCTTTGGCTTCATTCACTTCTCAGCAACAAAAATTCTTTAATGTGACCAGCCACAAGAGTTGATTTTGCTTTCTTTCACCAATATGTTACATTTCTCTGCTGGACTTGAGATCTCAAGTGGGAATGCAATGTAGCTGTCAGCACTTATGCTGACCTATCCAATACTTACTTTTGGATTAAATCCTGTTTTTAAATACTGCATGATTGAGGCAGGTTTCACTCTCTTGCCAATGAGTGAATGGGTGCCAGTCTTTCATGTCTATGGGTTTGTGTGTGGGGAATCAACATGGTATCGATCATATTGCCAATCAATGCCTGTTTTTTTTTATGTGTGTCACATACATGATGCACATTGGAAAACTGGAAGATCTTCATTTATATAATCAGGGACATTATCTTCACTTTTTGACCATAGCCTAGAGACATTCCTGCCTAGAAGTACTGGACCAATTTTTCTGCCTTTAGTAATGCTAGGAGAAGCGAAGTTTGCATACCAACTATGCTAACCTCCATTCTCAGCAAACAAATGATCAGACATAAAAATTTATATCACCCCACAAACACACTGTGAAGAAAATAGAAAAGATTGGACCTTGTGCATATGTTTGTTTGTGTGTTACATTTCTAGGTCACTTCAAGTGTCTTTAGGTGGCTTCATAGAACAATGGTCCCATAAAAAGCAACTTCTTTAAAATAACTGTTGTTGTTTTACAATTGAGAGGACAAAACCATCCTTCCACATAACATCTCCATCCACCTTAGAAGGAGTTATACAGCCATTGCAATCTGGGAAAAAGTCAGGTTTTTAAAAAATGCTTGAAATTGGGTGTTTATTTAGAGTATGGCACATTTTAGCCAGGGATCACCGAGGAGGCTGGTTGCCTCTGTGAACGGAATTTTTTCGGGCAGTGTTATTTTTACTTGTGGGATGCCTGAATGCCAGTAGGCAATCGAGGGAGGCTCCTTTCTTGTCCCTACATGGTTTTTTCACTTGCAGGAATCGAGTCGCTGACCTCAGTGGTGCACAGGCCCAGCGTCTTACCAAGTAAGCCACCATGGTCCTGAAATTGGGCAATCTCTGAGGGATACATGAACATTTTTATTTTTAAATATGAGTTGTTGTGCAACTTTTCTATGCTTGAAAGATCCCTTCTTAGTCTTTTCCATTTTCGCTTTTTAAGCATGAGAATCCCCGCCCCGCCCCCGAAAAATACTGCAAAAGGTATTTGAAATTCTATTGAAATGTGGCAATTTTAACGTCTGCAAAAGGGTCATCATCTCTACTTCTATTCTA
This sequence comes from Emydocephalus ijimae, assembly GCA_004319985.1. NCBI lineage: Eukaryota > Metazoa > Chordata > Lepidosauria > Squamata > Elapidae > Emydocephalus > Emydocephalus ijimae. The sequence continues at coordinate 3,893 of BHEV01057249.1, forward strand.
CTCTACCAAAATTGAAACAACTCTAGATGTCATTGCCTATGGAAAAATGGGCAGGTTGGCTGACTTGCTATTTTTCAAATCTGTAAGGGAGCACAATTCACAATGAAAAATGAAATAAAACACCATTTTCAAAGACCCCTGAATCAAATGGCTTTGCCTCATTCTCAGATTACAAACTCAAATTGAATCATATCCCTTTTGAATCTCAGATCTTCATAATAGATCATCTTTCATGAGCTTAAGCAACAAGCTTGATATACTGCAACCTAGGAAAGGTTATACAAGCCTACAACCATTACAAAACAGGCCAAATCCAGGATAATACTCCAAATAATAATATATTAAGAGATATTGCAGTAGCTTTTGTTAACAACTGTTTATTCTGATGACATCAGGCTCTTTTAAAGACTCTTTAATCCAACATCTAATGTTTTGGAAATGCGTTTTTAAAGTTATGACTTTAGTACTCTCTATTGATGCTGAAATCTTAATCCTATTTTAGTCCAACTCCAAGTGTCTAGACATCTTATGGATCTCAAGTTTCACCCAGGTTTGGTGGCAGCCAGATGACCTTCTCTGTGTCAGAAATACTTAATTTAATAGTTAATGCCTATATGCAAAGTGATCCTATATTCATTTACCTGGCATTAAAAATAACACTGTTTATACCTAGTGCCCATAGGATTATGCTATGCCTAATTCTGCCATTAGTAAAACAAAATACAGAAGATAATTGCATTTCATTTTAGTAATGAAAAAGAGAAATACTGCATTCTGAAGTACTATTATTGTGAATGCAGCTATGTTGCTAAACTGCTGTTAGTGTACAGATGTTTTGCATAACATTCAACCATAATTCCTTTCTGTAATTTTAACAATGTTATTTTATGTCATAGCCTCTAGGATGATGGATAGTAGATCTTGGCCTTCATACATACCACATTCCTTCAGGTGCTTAAATAAGGCTACTGTATACCACTTACTTGTTTTTTTTCCCCTAAGCCAATTGCACCCAGTTCATCCACTTTCTTTCTTCAGGAAGTTTCCAGTCCCCTGATCCTCTCTGTTGCCCTTTCCTGAACATGGTTCTACTTCTGAAAGCATAGTGCATATCATTGGACACATTAATTCGGAAATTAACAGAGAGGAATGGAACAAAATGATTAGCATTCCATGTAATGTCCTGCACTCACCTAGAAAAATATCACTATACATTCACTGCAAATTATTATAGAGAACATGTATTTATAATTTAATCATTCTTTTAAATGTTTAAAGCTCTCTCTCTCTTGCTCTCTCTCTCTCTCTCTTGCTCCCTCCCTCCCCCTCCCTCCCCTCCTTCCTCCCCCTCTCTCTTAAATCATAGCACCATTTCCTGCTTTTCAGCATTATGGCCCTTGCTTATATTGCTATGCAAATTATTCCTTGTAGAGACTTTACAAATTTCCACTTCCATTATTAATAGTGTTGAGAAGGTCCCTCTTCACCCCCATCCCTCTCTATCTATATTGCTTTGTCTAATACATAATTAATGCTAACTGCTGTGCATCCTGTGCCAGTTTACATTAGGATTTTTTCCCCCTGTCTTCTGCTCTGGAAGATGGAAATTGGTGTTTGAGGTGACTGAGAACATTTGGATTCTGTTGTCCTATCTATTCCAGTTTTTCCCATTTGCTTGACAGAAGAGGCACCTGGGGATTTGCTTTGCAGAATTCTGCACATTACGATTCAAGTTCATCTCATGCCCGTGTATTTCCGGCCTTTTTCCTTATTATCCACTTTATGAGACACTAGGACTGGGAGTTAAGATGGTACAGAGCAGTATAGAATTTGTCCAATTTGGTGTCCTCTGTGAGTACTGGAAGAATAAATCCCTGAATTCTTACTCACTATTGGTCATTCCAACTGTGAATCCTGGGGACTCTAGTTTATATTAAGGATTTAAAGGAATCCTGCCAAAAAATCCTACCAGTGGCAAATGTAGGTGGTTTGTTTCCAGTGGTTTGATGACAAAGCAAACATAGGTTCCAATGATGTCAGTTCATTTTCATGTTTACATCTGACAAAAACATCCATAATGGAAAAGATGGAGGCAGAGTTATTACACAGCTTCTAAAATTTGTGAGATGGTAAAGAGGGTATATATTCTGAGATATATGCTGTGAGGTTTTAAAATTAACTTTAAAAAAGACCTCCCAGCATATAATCTCAGAATTGCAGATACTTTGACTTCCTCTCCTCTGTCACTGCTACATATTTGGATTGCTGTAGGGAAGAGGAGGAGGAGGAGTTCTTCTACAATTTTATGCCCACTATTAAGTTACACCAGTCATTTATTTTAGCAGGAATAAAGTCCTAGCTATAAAACCAAACTGAACATATGTACCTGGTCCTATCCCGCAAATATTAATGCATGATTCACTCCTGAACATCTATTTAGACTGAAATTTAAGTTATACCTCTGCTTTAAATAACATGCTAATATACCTAAAGAATACCTGAGTAAATAATCTACCAGCATTGCCCAATAAATAATGATGTAAAAGAAAAGACTATTTGATAATAGGTTTTGCCTCCTTAACCTATAGCAGTGAAGTTCTAAGTAACTATTGTATGAGTAAAAGAACTAAAGAACCACAAACCAATCTCCAAAACCTACTTTTTACTTAACCATTCTATTATATATAGACAGATAATATATAAATGCCTATATGCACATGTAGTGGTTCATGTGTGCACATCTCTCATTGGGAGAACATCAATATTTATCTCATAGGTGTATAAAAATATAAAACGTTCTTTCCTAGGTCTTCTGTAGCATACCCCTTTAAATTTATTTTTCAGTTTTTCTAATGCCACATGTATTGATAATTCCAAGGAATAATGAACTGTGGGAATATGTGCATTTATATACAGTAGTTTCGTTAAAATGACACTAGGCTGAAATATGTGAAATCAACATTGCTCATCGAAATCAACTCATTGCACAGTTCCAGAAGACTCAAGTGACTCCAGTATAGTTAGAAACCTAACTGTATGAGACAGAACTTCTATTTGTTGCTAAACTAAAGAGTTATTATATATGGATTTAAGAAGGAAAAAAAATGAGAACACATATCAGAAATGGATATCATTTTTCCAAGAAATCATTTTAAAAATTAGAGTTCAAAACAGACCTAATTGTCATCAATCTTATTCCTATGATAAAATTTTCCTAGCTTAAATTAAACCAATTCTTAATACAAAGAAACATGTTTCTATAATATGTCCTGTGTCTGGGTGAAATTCAACCATAATAAGAATTAATACATAAAATTAAGATACTAAAAATTACATTACAGCAATAAAATCAATATACATGATGATATATTAAAGCAACAATAACATTTACACAACTATGACAAACTATTTCTATAAACCTCATCATTCTAATATATGAGTAATTTTGCACAGTAACAAATTGTTACCGTATTTACATGTATGTTTGTGTGCCAATGTATTTTAAATACAAATTCAAGTTCTTCTTATTTAGGAATCATACTCAGGAACTGCAGATAAAAGAACCATAGATAATGATATAGCAAATACTCCTACAAAAGTCACAGTGCAGAACTCTTACCACAAACTGTCATCCCCTCTTAAACTCTGTCTTGTTTTGCTCTATATACTACAAAACAAGTGTTTCCATTTCCTATCCAAAAGGGTCAAGGGAACTCATAAAAAAATCTGTCTGTCTCCCAAAATCATCTCTAAGAGTGCCCATCAGGACAAATACAGAGCTTGTATCCTGTTGCCTAGCAATAGGAGGTGATGTTTTAACAAGACAGGAGACAGACAGAGGTTAATCCCACGGGGCTGAGAGAGTGTCAGTGACATGTTTGAACTAGTAAGGAACATCACATATTATTTGATTGCATTGTGAGGTTGAGATAGTATCTGTCTTTCTGTGTACAATAACCACATCTTTGGAAGAGAAGCAGCGACTCTACATTTTGTAGAAACTGAGGTAAAGTGATTTTAGTTAAGAACTCAATCCAATTGACACAGTCTGTAGTTACTGCCAACCTGTGAAATGAGCTGCCAGTGACCCTTTCCATCTGTGAGGGCTGATTAAGTCCTTGATAGAAGGTTCACCACATTATCTTTAACCTGTTGCCTCCCTGGTTCTTCACCACTTGTTTTGCCCATAAAAGAGGGGAGGTGGCTGGTTGACAGTGATAGAGCCAAGAACTGAGTTTTAATAAATGCAGCATGACAATTTAAAGGAAACCTGCTGTGATTTTATTAATAAGCTGGAGACTTAAAGGCTACTGAAAGTTGCACTGCGTAGAGAAAGTGTGTAAATAGGGGAAGACAAGCTAAGCTCTAGCCATTAGCTACAAAAGGAGCAGCCATAGAGATCTGGTTTTCTCCAATTATTTTGTTAGAATTAATTATCTGCTTCAATTTCCAGGCAATTTAGAACTGGAAAATATATGTGACAGCAAAGTTTTGTTAACGTACTTCTACCGTGTTTCTCACGTAATAAGGCCGGGCCTTATTTTTTTGACCTCCGAAAAAACGGCTAGGACGTCTTTTTGGGGGTGACTTAATTCCCCCCCCTTGCATCCTCGGGTGGGTGGCCGGGTGGCGACAGCTTGGATATTCAGGAGACCTTCGGGTTCAGGCCACCGTTGCTTTCCCTTCTCCCTTGCTGCCGTGGCATTTGGCGCAGCCACATGCGGCCAGTCAGGGCTCCTCCCTGCAACCGGAGCCCTGGAGACACTTGGCTTCAGGCGCTCCTGTCTTCCCTTTGCTTTCGAAGGTAAAGCGAATTATTTTACAAAGCCTCCCCTGCCCAAGAGGGCAGCCCAACCCCACGTGGGGAGGCTAATTTCCAGGGGCGTCTTCCATTCCTCCCCGACCTCCCTACACTGCGTGCCTCTGACGCACCGGTCCCTTCAGCCCAGCTAGCTCTTCCACCTCAAAGAAAGGCCAGGTGGGCAGCTGCGGAGCAGCAGCAGCGGGTCTGAGCCACTCACAGTGGAAACAGCCACCACCCTTAGTCCGACGCGGGGAGAACGAGCAATGTTAGTGCCCGCCAGCCTGTTCTTCCCACCTCTGCGGCTCGGTTTCCCCTACCGGCAGGTCCTCCTTTTGTGCGGAGGGCTGCGGGGGAAGGTGCTTGCCCGAGAGGATCTCTCCCTCTCTCTCCCCGCAAGGTCAACGTCTGCTTGCTGAGAGGTGAGGAAGCTGCGGCTCGCCTGGCAAATTTTGGGAATGAGGGGCAGGAGGAGGCACGCACACACTCGCGGCTCACTTTCCCAGCTCTGCCCAGCCTTTATGGCTCTGGCGCAGCCCTGGGAGGATGAGTGGCGGGTCCGGCGGGGAGGCGCTCTTCCATGAGGTGGAAGAGCTAGCTGGGCTGAAGGGATTGGCGTGTCAGAGGCACGCAGTGTAGGGAGGTCAGGGAGGAACGGAAGAGGCCCCGGGAAATTAGCTTCCCCACATGGGGTTGGGCTGCCCTCTCAGGCAGGGGAGGCTTTGTAAAATAATTCACTTTACCTTCGAAAGCAAAGGGAAGACAGGAGCGCCTGAAGCCAAGTGTCTCATCAGGGCTCCGGTTGCAGGGAGGAGCCCTGACTGGCCGCACATGGCTGCGCCAAACACCGCGGCAGCAAGGGAGAAGGGAAAGCAACGGTGGAAGGTCTCCCGATATGAAGTGCCCCACCAACGCAGGCAGCACCATATCCAGGCATGCAACAAAAGTACTTCCTAACGGCAAGCGCCCCCCTGCTTCCTAATGGCAAGCGCCCCCCATTTCGCATGTTTAATATGGGGCTTAATTTGGGGAGAGGGGCTTAATTTGATTTTATGCCAATAAAACATGGTGGGGCTTCCTATTGGTGGAGGCCATATTGTTGGAGAAACACGGTATTTGCTTGAGAAACTGCATGCACAAATGACACATTACTTCCCTTTTCTAGTGGCTGGAACACTCAGTATGGTATTACTTTAAAAATTCTTGTCAAATGCTGGAAGGCATCTGAAAAGCTGCATATACCCACATCTTAATAAGATTGTTGTTCATCATTTGATGAAACTCTCTCCCAAATAGATTGGTGATTATTTAGCATCAGAGTTATCCAGTTGCCAATTGCCAATTGCCACATGCAGGCATCTCTCTCTTTCTCTTTCTCTCTCCCTTCCTCCCCCTCACTCTCACACACATTTATACAAAAATGAATACAAGATATTGCACACGTATGCAAATTCTTACACATTTTACTCGATTTTTTGTATTCCTCCTTCCCAGTAACCTTCTGCTGATCAGCCATTAACAGTAGGAAATTAGTCAGATGCACTATGTGATAGAGCAATTATATAGTATACATACATAATTGTATTTGTATATAGTTGTAACTCTCTGTGGTAGCTTGCCTGGGATTTCTTGAGGTTGTCACATGTTGACCACTCATGTTTTGTTTTTCACTTCTGAACATGTCCTTATATTTTTTTTTAGTCCTCTCATAATAATTTTTGTTATCTGATCCCCTGTTCAGCTTTAAGTGCCAGAAGATCTGATTCATATTGGTTTCCCTGTCTGACCCTTTCATTTGTATTCTTCTGTTTGCCACCCTTGTACTCAAGTGACCTAGGCTTGTTCCTAAAAGTATTATACTGTTAGAAATTCAAGTATGTTTTCATAAATTCTGTGAAGTCTGCTGATATGGGTGGATGACTAACAAAGCCTTTTCTAGAGAAAACACTGAAGAAATATAAAGTACTGTCTTATGATTATAGGTTATGCAATATTCCTTACATTAAGAACATTTTTAAATTTTATGTATCACATGTAATTACCAGAATGGTATGTCAGTGATTTAATAAAGAACATTCAGTTACAATTGTACAGAAGTCTATTAAAATATTAATTATTGCTTTATCTAGTAGAGAGTTATAGTTAGTCAACACATCTGAAAGAGACCTTCCAGTAACTTCAATTTTAGTAACTGGTAAATGCTGGACATAGAATGTTAACTTCAAATATATATATATATATATATTTAGTTTTGGGAGTGTGGCTTGAGGCTCATGACTTAATTGGAGTAACTGCTGGAATCCTGACACTTATATACCAAATCCTGAAAGAAAATGCCAAGGTCCTCCTGGAAACCCACTGAGACCATCAGTCCTTGGGGCTGGCCCACTGACTTGTCCCTATCTCTCTGCAAGAGGAGGGGAGATTTCAGTGACCATAAAGCAAAGAGTGTTATTTATATGGCCACAAACTGTTGTCCAGTACCAGGCACATTGCAACCGACCAAAAACAAAATGTAAAAACCAAATTAATGTGTAACTATTGGTGTGCATTGGACCAACAATGACTTGGGACAAGTCCATGGTTGCCACAGAAATCATGAACCTCTAATTTATCTGAAATTTGGCCCTACCAGGAGTCAAAGTGAAATTCCAGAGCATCAATAGCTGCAATGTATACATAATTAGTGATTCTGAAAACACACCTACCATTTCTCTTAGACTTTGGGAGATAATGCATCTAGTCCAGAGACTGGAATTTATTTTAAAAAGTATCCCAGGAATTATCTCATCAATTCCTTGCCTATTTTAATCTGTATTACTCTCTGCTCCCCACACGGGATCTTTTTCCTTTTATGGAAAAACAAGTACAAAATAGGAAGGAGTTTAGCCTTTCCCCTGTTGCCTGTTATCATCTTACCATCATCTCCAGCCAGCAGACTACTTTCTGAACTGTCCTCTTGTTCCATATGTGCCCCTAAAACTGGAGTTCTTGCTGTTGTTGTTGGCTTTCAAGACAATCCTCAAGTCATTTGAGCTGATCCTTTTACTTCTGCATCTGGTTCTTCGTGTTCCTCCTTTTCCAAAAAGAAGTTTGGGTTATCCTGTAAAGAACTGCTAGATAGCAATCTGCAGACAAGTTAAACACAGAAAAAATATTATTTTTGTCCCTTTGTTTACCTCAATGTGGGTCTTAATATTGGTTTGAACATGTGTTTAGTGATGCTTATGTTCCATCTTTCTCCATGCATCTTTTCTGCTGTTTCATTTGCTAGAAATGCTCCTAGGGCCAACCTGAGTTCAGCATATAGAAAGGCCTCTCTGAAGCAAACCAATCTAAGGTTGTATGCACACATACAATTATTATAAGAGATGACTAAAATCTTGGTTGATTTGCCCATTAAGACATTCAGGAGATTTCCTAAGCATCATATGAAAACCAGCTGAATCAATCCAGTGCCTATGGTAAATGGGTTGATTAGGTACATCTTCCCAATGGCGTCTGCAAAGAAATCAGAGAGTGATCTAACCATGATAAAATTAATGTCCCACATCCTCAGATCATGTAGCATCTGCCCTAGAGCAAAAACAGGATGTAGCAAGAAGAAGGTTGTTGTTTTTATTCCCTTTATACAGAAAATAGTTTGGTTGAAGAGTCAGGAGATTCATAATCCTTCTTGAATAATATGTTGAGCAAAACTGAGACACTGGAAATTGTAGTTATATTGCTACCTTTTGTAGGGCCACAATGAACTACCTTCTCCATCACATTGCTTAAATGCAGAATTGCCTGCTCGCATCGAGATACACTGTTTTGCTCTTATTTACATAAGATTATGAAGGATATTTATTAATTAATTACATCTTCTTAAACAGGTGCAGTAGAATTGACCCTAATTTTTGAGACATGATAAAATTAGTCAATATTTCTAATTTTATTAATCATGCTTGAAAGGCATTTTTTAAAAAAAAATAATGTTTAAAAGAATGTCACCATTCCCCCATTATAGGTACATCATACTTGTTAACATATCATGAATATTTTGCTTTGACATATACATTTAGGCAAAAGTGAAAATTATTCGGTATTGATTTATTTATCACAAAGGTTTTTTATCTCATATGTCAGCCCTCCTCAAATAGATTTTACAAAGCTCAGTAAAAAGACAGCTTCTACCAACAAACCTGCATTATAAAGGACAGTACAAAAACAAATACTGAGAGGTGGGGGGAAAGCACACTTCACTTCATTTACAAAGTTCTTGTAGTGACCAACTAGAGTAGAAGAGGAAGAAGTTTCATAACAGGCTAAAAGGATGGCTCTCTTAATTTTCTGATCCTTGCATTAGCATGAATGAATGACAGCTGCCAAGAATGATGTGGTACAGGGAGAATTCTGAGGACTTGGCTTTTGTTCTCCCCTTCCACTCCCACTGCAACATAAGAATAGTATGATTAAGCATAGATACATAGATCTCTAAGTTCAGAAGACAGGATTCTCTTATTTATTGCACCCTTTCATACTTCTAAATTAGGTTCAAAGTATTAGTTATATATGAAAATTTTTCCCAAGTAGCAGTCATTTTGATTTGACTTGATAGTGTACACATTTCTTAAATTAGTGTACAAGAACATCCTCATAATGCATTAGTCTTTACAGTGTGTATTTTTACCTGCATAACCCTGGACCAACAAATGTTATTGCTCCCTTAATCCAGACATGTATATACAGGTATCTCTGCATATGAATCTATATAGGTGATATTTGGTTCCTGGCCATCATAATAACTGGATCATCTACAGTTGGAAATATGTGCTTTTTTTCCCCTCAACAACTCCAAATAATTTTTGTTATATTGATACAAGACATCCCTATCAAATAAACAGCCATGGAATTAGAAGGCATATAGAACAAAGGTGGTATTCAGCAGGTTCTGACCAGTTCTGGAGAACTGGTAGCAGCAATTTTGAGTAGTTCGGAGAACCAGCAAACACCACCTCTGCTTGGCCCCACCCCCATCTATTCTGTGCCTCACAAGCCCCAGCTGATCAGCTGGGTCTTCTTTTGTTGCCCTGCACAGGAGAACGAAGCTGGAAAGCAGGTTACTGGGATGGGGAGGGAATGGGGATTTTGCAGTAACCTTCCCCCAGGTATGGGGAGGGAATGGAGATTTTGCAATTTCCCTCCCTTCCCAGGCCACCAAGCCACGCCCGCCAAGCCACACCACACCCACAGAACCAGGAGTAAATCTCACCACTTATCATTTTAAAAATATTCTGTGTACTTTGAGAAACAAACTACCTGAGAATTTAGCCTTGTCAAGCCAAAATTGTTTTTGGCAGTTCATTATGGAAAACTGTGTATTCTGTTTTGCCATATATGTTCCTTGAATTAGTTTTTGATTTAAACAAAGTTGTCAATCCATGCTTTGGAAGAAAAAAGAAGAACAGAGAAAGTCTATTGTGAAACATTGTATTCTAATAATACATTTTCATAGCTGATATATGTTTTTCCTTCTGGGCCCTAAACCATATTTCAAACTGAAATGTATGCATCCACAAACTGTATATTATAGCCTCAGAAATTGGTTTTGCAGATGTTACATATCTGTAGTTTTGGACAGTTATATGGATACATCAGATAGGAGAATAGGGAGGCTATAATTACAGTAATTAATGTTAACTTTGAAATGTCCAATTATGTTGATAGTCCTCCTGTCTATTCCAAGCCCCCACAAGATGGATAGTTCATTTATATCTAGGAATAAGTTTAAAACTAAGGATTTCAAATCCACAAAACTGGGAATGATTAAGGCCTAGCATAAGAATTCCTTATGGTCTATTAACTCATAAATTTAATCTAATCTACAGAATTTTTCTAGATGAAGATTTGGACTTCATTATGTATTTCCCCTGTAAGAAAACTAGTACGGTGCAATTTTGTTTTTAATATGAATATCTTCTTTAGCTCTAAATCACTGTCATGTAAAACATGTGTAGCAGCTGCATTTAAGGAGTGCTAATGTTTATAGGTAATTATAGGTTAGAAACTTCAGAACACTTATTATAGTCTTGCTTAGGTCTTCTGAAAAAAAAAATGCTGTTTATAATTTATAGAGAAAAAAGAAAGCAGTTTGTGCTTTTGCAGATACTGTATACCCTATTTATTACCAAGGTTTCAGCATCATGTATATAAGCATTCTGAACACTTATGTATAGCCTGTAATATAATGAAACAATGAGAAGGACCATAAGATGTTCTTCACTTTCTTTTTTCTTCTGATTTGTGTGTACCACAATGCTGGGGCCTGGATCAAGGAAAGAAAAATTTGATAGCAGGTTTGGGGAATACATTTACTCTGAAAGATATATTTCCTTACATTAAATGATCTAAAGGCTTGATGTCATTGATGAACTCTGCTTGCTAACTGAATGGGATGAAAAATAAAGGGAAATGCCATTGATTACTTTCTCTTATGTGTTCCTTATCTGTTTACTTTCATACACATTGATATCCAGTTTATGTTTAGCACACAAACATTCATCTACAGTTTTAATGCAAACAGATTTCCAATTATATATCACTTTTAACTACTTAGTGAGGTAATAGTCTTCATTTTACACATACATATCTGTGCAAGCAGCAAACATACAGTGGTGCAGTGGTTAGAATGCAGTGCTGCAGACTACTTCTACTGATCACTGGCTGCCAGTAGTTCATCAGTTCAAGTTTTAATGGCTCAAGGTTGACTCAGTCTTCTATCCTTCCAAGGCTGCCAAAATGAAGACCAGATTGTTGGGGACAACATGCTGATTCTGTAAACTGCTTAGAGAGGGTTGTAAAGCAATGTAAAGTGGTAAATAAGTCTAAGTGCTATTGCTGTACTGGAAAATAACTGGAGAAAGGGGACCTATTATCTCCCCCATTTCTTAGAGAGATTTCTTTTTCAGTGAAACAATACCTGTCATATGACTAGCTTGCTGGCTCTCTAGCTATACACCAGACAGTTGAAGAAGAAAGAAGGGAAATGAAAGAGTATTTGAAACACACTGAAGAAGGTGCAATAAAGCTCGTACATCATGAAGTCTTACAGAGACTAAAGTGGTCTACAAGAAAGATCAAATGAAGAATAGAATAGTACACAAAAAAACTAACAGGCAGAGCAAATAACAAGACCTGGCACTAACTAAGACCAAGGACATTGAGGAAAGAGACAGAAAGGCTAATTCTGACAGCACAAGACTAAGTCTTAAGAATAAATGCATATAAAACCAGAATCGAGAAGACAGCAACAGATAGCAAATGCTACCTCTACAAAGAAGCTGAAGAAACGGTGGACCCATCTAGTTAGCTGCTGCAAAAAGGTTGCACAAACTGACTACAAAAAATGGCACGAAAAAGCAGTAACTATGGTGCATTGGAATATCTGCAATAAATACATGTCTGTAAACAAGAATTGGTGGGACAATGAAGCCGACAAAGTAATAGAAAACGAAGAAGCTAAAATACTCTGGGACTGTAGAATTCAAACAGACAAGCATCTGCAGCACAATATCCTAGACTTAACTGTTGATAAGAAAGACAAAATGTCTGAATAGTGGATGTTGCAACACCTGGAGACAGTAGAAGAGAAGAGAAAGAACTGGAAAAAATCACAAAATACAAAGATATGCAAATAGATGTAGAAAGACTGTGGCAAAAGAAAACATAATATGATAATAATAGATAATGCCAGCAGTTATAGGAGCCTTGGATACAGTTCCAAAAGAAATGGTGCATCTCTTGAATACCATCAGCATTGACAAAATCACTTCAATCAATTGCAAAAGGCAGATTCATTTGTCTTACTTTACAACATCTGCCTATCACTGGATAGGTGATAAAAATGTCAAATCTAATCTAAACATTTGGCTGACTATGTGACCAATCATAATAATGATGATTAATTTTGGTCTTGTAGGGAGTAAAAGAATGTCTGAAGAGTGAAGTCAGAATTCAGCCCAATTTAATTTCATTTTCCTGGCTCCTTAATTTCCATTAATCATTTATCTTCTGTGATTGTGATTGGGCTTTCATTATCATCCTCCTCTCCTCAGTAGTAACATTAATACTGGTGGTTTGTTAATGAGCTATAGCCAGATGATAACAAATGCCTTAGGAAAAGCAGTGGGATACCTGAATTGCAGGTTGATAGTTCTGGACTCCCCTTTGATTAACAGAGGCCTCTGATACCAAAAGTGGTGTGCTTTGTAATGTTTTGAATTTTTCCTGAAGTGATGATAACACTGTTGTTGACCTGAGTGTTTATTAGATTTCTGGGGCACAAAGCCTAGAATTAGTAAGGAGATAACAAAATCAACATTTTTCCAGTACAGTTCAACCTGACTCAACCAAATGGGTTTCCTTCCCCCATCAGTTCTATGTGTTTGTGTCTCCACAGTTACCCTATATACAGTCCTTTGTTTTCTAAACACTCACCGTTTCCAAAGTCTGAATCCTGTTTCTCCTTTCTCTTGTTTTCTGTTGCTATTTCATCCCCAACGCAGTTCCATATCAAACTTCCTTTCAACAAATCAGCCATAGAAACATTACCACAATCACATATGTATTGTTTTCAGGTCTCTCGGAGTGAGACCCTGGAATGTCTTTACTGATAAACTCACAGCTCTCTTGAATGAACAATCACAATAATGCAGCAATAATCTGGGGTACTTTGGTGTGTCAGAACACAGCTTAGGGTCTGGGGGTAGAGGGAGTAATTCCATTTTATGAAGAGGTGCTGAGAGGAGATTCTTTGTGTTCTTTTTAGATAACCACATAGCATGCTCTGATAAGACTTCCTTGGGATATTACCAACTGTACATGTTTATATTAGCTTCCCTTCAGAAAGGTCTGCTCTGTATAGATAATGTGACATTTAAGGGAGACAAAAATATGAAAGAATGTTCTTGCTTCTCTCATCCACCCTTTTATGTTCTGTACAATTATTTCTTGTCTTTTCTTAAAACCAAAAATAAAAATAACTACCCTCCTCCCCAAAACTTCGTTGCCAGTATTCTTATAACTGGGGATTTATTTAAAATCTACAGAGGTTGAACAACTATATTTAGATCTCTTTTCTTTTTAAATTTAAAGCCATCATTCTTTTTAAATTTAAAGCCAATCTACAGAGGTTGAACAACTATATTTAGGTCTCTTTTCTTTTTAAATTTAAAGCCATCATTCTTCAAAAAGATAAAAACAATAAAAGATAATAAAAATCAAACCATGAAACACATAATTACAGAAGAATTCAGGATAAAACAGTGATAATGACAGAAGACTAAGGCTAAATTCCTGTGATTGCACTTAGCTGGAAGAATGGAGATTTAAGAAAAAAATCAATCGCAAAACACGATGATCTGCCAAAGCAGAATCATTTGCAGAAATAAATGAAATTATAATTGTTGAAATCTTCTAGTACAGGGTGTCAAACTTGTGGTATCACGGCGGCATAACATGACATATTGGGATTTTTCCCCTTTGAAAAACCAGGCATGGGCAGGGCCAGCATATGACACATCCGGCCCATGGGCCACGAGTTTGATCCCCCTGTTCTAGTCGATCTCTGAACTCAAATGCTATACATCCATGTACATATCCATACATACACAGGCATACATACACACTCTTGCATACAAGAGTGTATGGCAAAAAGATAAATACATATAAAAACTGTATTTGAAAAGCAAACATAGAAAATGTTGAATATTAAAGAATTTTCTACTTAAAGCTTTAATAGATATCTGCTACACTCATACTGATTATACTTTGACAATTGTACACAACCCTCAAAACCATCACCTATGTTTTCTATGGTTGCTCCTGCTTTGTCATCATCAACAAATCAGATTCTGGGTGTTAAAAGACTTTTCATGGATAGTCATTTTAGAAACTGTCAATTTGTGCTGTTAAAAGTGGCATTGAAAATAAGATGATTGAACTTTTTCAGTGCAATCTGATAATTTTTGTGAATCCTTTAATTTTCATCTAACGGGATTATAATTTAGTAGAAACATATATTTTGGGCATGTGATTCAAGCCAAAGAAGGACTTTAAGTGTTTATGCTTAGCAAAGTTGAGAGAAGATAAGAGGAAGATAATGGAAAAGGTGGACAGACAGATTCATATACTATATATTCAAGAATTGTTCTTGTAGGGGCTATAATACTAGTAGAATTAGTCCATGAGTCATCTAGTAATTTAACTATTTAGATTGAACGACAAAGACTGATGCATCTAAAAGTAGTTTAATACACTCAGGAAGGAAAAAAGAAATATACTGATTTACGGAGAAGAATGCATGTGAGAGAGTCATCACTTTTTACCATTCTCATTGCCACAATCAAGCTAATAAGAAAAGGAATACTCTGGCTCAAATAATTGTGTTAAAGAAGAACAGTGTTTCAGTTAAGAGTATTTGATGATCTCATCAAATGCACAATGAAACTGGAATATTCCAAGTCACTAGTGGAAAAATACTCATTTTTGTTAAATGACATTCTAATAAATGATACTACTATTGCATACTTTACAGAAGTTAAAAAAGTTTATTTAATATGTGAAATCATTTGAAAGTTATTTCACTGGACGTGGAAGAGTGGAAAGCATATCAGAGACATATACATGGTTTTATCTTTCTGACACTGTGAATTGGCTAGATCTTATTTCTTTTATTGTTCCAAAACAAAATGAAAGACAGCTATATGTTGAGTGCCCAACAGCTAACACCAACCTCTACATTAATTGTATAGCCTCAATACGAGGTAGAGTCTCTCTCTCTCTTCCTCTTCCTCCCTCCCTCCCTGCCCCCCCCCCACACACAGAAGGGGTAGGAAGGGAAATTAAATTTGTTGGTAAAATTCTCTCCCTCCCTCCCTCCCTATCTTTTTCCCCTCCTGGAAGAATAATACAATGTTTGCAAGCATTTGGGAGGTTTTACTTAATAGCCCATTATGTTGCCATCATAAACTCATTCAAGACAAAAATAAAATGAAATTAAAGCAAAAAAAAAAAGGCAAGCCAAGAATCTGATAAATTCCACTCTAAACTTATGAGTAGAAGTACATTTCATGTGTGTGTGTATCCAAAAAATATCTACCCCCTGGCTACATTTGATCCATGTTTATAACAAAGTGGAAATTGTACATAGTTCCAAAGGCAAGCAGGTGACACATCCCTATTTTTCTTTAATTAACCAATGCAAAAATCAAACCAAATCTGCCTCACACTTTCTCATTTTGATTCTCTGAGAAAGGTTTCTATTTTTCTACTTTATTCTCAAGGTGGTTGAGACTTTGACTGTCTCTTCACAGTGCTTCTTTTTATTGGAGGCATTGAGATATTGATAGGTTGATAATGATTAAGAAAAATCACCTATCAAAGAAATTGCAACTGAACTTATAGAACTGCCTAGCAATAAGAATTGTCCCATGACAAGATTAACAATTGCCCCATGAAAGATTAATAATAACTTCCTTTCATAATGAAAGATGGTTTTAGCCCTGTGCTTGATGAGAGAAGTACCACGCTTTGGAAATTCATGTTTCATGTCAGATTTCCCTAGACATCACCATGTTCATCTGGCTTCCAGTATATTGGGTAGAGAAATGCAGCCCCAGTCAATAATGATATTTACTGGCTGGAATTGCAGCAATTGAAAGGGAATCATTATCTGCAACTTCCAAAGATTTGTTCCTGGGCTTTCTACCTACAAACTTTCCAAATTTAGAAGTGGTAAAAATATGATCAACAACTTTATGGATCCTTCTTTATTTCAACTTTCATTGTTTTCTAACTCAGCTGGAAATAAGAGCAGCTGAACCTTGTTCAGCTCAGTCAGTATTATATATTCAGGTCTTATATATGCCTTTTTCAGTGCCACTGTTTGCCAGGAGATTCTTCTCCAAAATGTTTTGCTTCATTAAGATGTCTAAATTTTCTGAGGTGAGTTTATCCTGGTATGAGATATAGTTATAGCTCTAAGAATGGGTGTCTATGGAGCTTCTCAAATATCCAGTCATGGTTGTCTGAAAGGTGTTTTTCCAAAAGGCACCTGGATTTTCTTGTGTTTTTTTTTTCTTCTTGAAATATTTTCCTTCTCATCCCAGAAGCTTCTTGGATGTCTAAGAATGAGGTTATAACATGGTGTCATGTGGACAAATTTATCCACCCAAGGGAAGATTTTTTATCGTCTGTTGTATGGATAAACCACCAAACACTTTATTTTCTTAACCTTAAAAACCTTGTTGGGCTGTTGAGGTCTGAAGATCTGGTAAAGATAAGAGATCTTAGTCAGATTTTCAGATTTAAGGTTTACCAAGCTCAGGCTTGAATATTTTATGACTTTGTTTGGGAGGATTATTATTATTATGATATTAAATTGCCTAGAAAAGAGTATGGATAGCTTGGAGGAGCAGAAGAATGTAAGCTAAGTAAGGAGAAGCTCAATTAGATATCATCTTCTTCACCATGTTTGGATTCTTTGCTTATCCAAATAATTCCTGGTATTCTTATTACCCTACTCTGCTCCCTGATAGGCTGATCCAAAATAAGATCTATGTCATAATTTCATTGTGAATGATGGACTGATCTTGTTTTTATAAGTGATTTTATGTAGGAGGGATGAAATTGGGAATATGGTGATTGTTATTCCACACTCCATCCTTCCCTTTCACTCCTGCATATTCTGCTCCATACAATATTATTATTCAAACATTTTACTTTCTTGAGATTGGTTTAATGGGTTTTGCTTCTGGCTCTCATTCCCTCAATTAACAGACCTTCCAAAGTCAAGGAACTTTATGCACTAGAGGATAATATCTGCCAAGCAACATCCATATGGTATTTAACTGAATTGACTTTATAAATACTAAATTGTGTTACTGTGTGATTCTGAAATGATAGCTTATATTTAGAGGAGAGGATCAATTCAGCTGTTTTATTATCATTGGCAATGCAATTGCATTTATAGAAGACGCTTAGCTTTATGAACTTCCCAACTTGCCTGAAGCATCGAATATCTGACCAAATCCCAGAAGGAAGCAACTAAAGGAGTGCCACTCACTATCTGCAATCAATCATTGCCTAAAGTGAAAAAAAATTGACCTCACTGAGGGTCATTCAGCAAGGTAGATCCATGGTTCTCTTGTTCATCAGGGAAAGGATCACTTCATTGCTTGCTATAAAAGGGACTTTGACAAATGCTGGCAATAATTTCCAGACAGGTATATGGAAAGGGGAAGAGGAGTTAGGAGCCTCAGGCAATACTTGTTCAATAAATACTTACAGATTTATTTTTTTTCAAAAATGGAATGTAGCATGGGAGTATACATTAATGCCCAGTGAAAGCTGTGGGATAATGTTCATAAAATATCATAAGTAGCTCTATCAGAGTGAGTTGCTATACTGAATGTCAAGGCTGGCTGAGTTGCATTTAGGAATTGAAAATGTACGTATTGCACATTTAATTTACTTCTTGCATTCAGATTGTTAGGCCAGATCAGCACTACTGGGGCTATGCAGAGAAGAAAATTGATAAATGTCAAAAGAAAATAAAAGGAAAATGACAATATGACACCATAAATTCCACCAGTTCAGAATAAATGCATCTCTAGTGACAGATTATTTATGACTGTATCATAATAATATATTTGAGACCTCGTAAGCACAGAGGACATTTTTTTTTACTTTGTCAAGCAAACCTCTGATTGCAATATGCTTTGCAGGGTTATTTCTTATAAAGTAATGAACAAAATGGCAAAAATGTCTATGATTCTAACTGAATTAGTATTGTCAGATTCTACTGGCCTTGAAACTACTTCTAATAACTGTGGGACTCAGTTGTATAGATAGAAGGCATATATAAGAATATTGTACCATCTTTCATGTCACTTATTAAACTTGTGGTCAGAACTTCATAATTAAGACAAATCAATTACCTCTCCTTAATCAAGGACTTCTTTTTTTCTTTATCACTATTTCCCTATCTTTACTATTTGCATTTTTCCATAGCCATAGGATTTTTTTCTATCCTATCTCTGGTAAATGCACACATTTGGAAAACCAACTTTTTGCAAAATTCTTTTTTTGCTTTGCTTGCTGAACTGCTTTGCAAAATTCAGAGAAATTGGAAAGGATAATTATGTTCAGCTATACATACTGCCTTGAAGAGTTGATTTGGCATTAAGGTTTGTCTCCATGAACCTTGCTCATTTGTTCTGGCAAGAATTTCCCTTGGTGTTTCACACAGTGGCAGTATGGGAAGCCTTGCTTAAATTAGCCTTCACCCCTATGCACTGGGAAAGATAACTATCTACAGGTAGTCCTCAAATTAAAACCAAAATGGGGTCCAGAATTTCTGTGGTTAAGCAAGGAAGTCATTAAGTGAGTTGTGTCCAATTTTATAACCTTTTTGCCAAGGTTGTTAAGTGAATCATTCCAATTGTTAAATGTATCACACAGTCATTAAGCAAATCCAGCTTCCCTCATTGACTTTGATTATTGGTACCCAACTGAGAAGATCTAATAGTGATCACAAATCTGGGACACTGCAATTGTCATTAATACGTGCTGGTTGCTAAGCATGCTTGCAATGGTTATAAATTACCAGTCATAATCCCATTTTCAGTGCCATTGCAACTTCAAATATTTATAAGCTGAGAACTACCTGTATAGATTTTTCTGCACCCTTATGGTTAAACTGGCTTAAGAAATTCCTTTCCAGATTTTAACCCCTTCTTTAACATTGGCAATAAGCGCACCAATGTGCCTACCATCCCTGTCCTATTGTTTCTTTTTATTTTTCTTATATGTATTTCATGTATTCATAACTATGTTTATAGTTATACCTATTATCTTATAATTGCTTGACAAAATAAATAAATAAAATAAATAATTATGACCTGATGTTTTGTTCAGACAAACTGCAAACCTTAATTCATGAGCCCGGTGAGAGGAGAGCACCAGTGATTGAAGGTAGACTGATTAGGCTGGAGATTTATATAAGAGTTGTAAGACATGCGGTGATAAATTATGGAGGTGGAGGAGTCAGAGCTGAATTAGTGTGGCTTGATCAGAAAGTAGGATTACTGATAAAAAGTAGATCACCTGCTTAGCCACTGAAATCATTTGTATAGCATTTTGCAAATAAAGTTGATCAGATTCACCAAGGTCTTTATAGATACTATTAATTGTGTTAATAGTAATAAATTGAGACATTATATGATCTGGTACTTGTTTTGTTGTTGACTCTTATGAAATGAATAGGATGTTCTCCAGTATGATCTCTGCACCTATAAACTTGATTTATCCCCTCCTTTCTCCTTCAGGGGTTGGGGAATAAGGAATGACAGCCTGGATCTGAGATGTTGTCAGTGCTTCACTTCATAAGGAGGTATTCCCAGCAGCCTTGAAAGAGATGGCATTCCCCCTTAGGAGGCCCTTCTCAGATCCACCTAGTTTTGACATCTATCACCCAATCTCCACAATTCCTTTATTAGGGAAGGCTGTTGTATAGATGCTAATAATTCAATTGCAGAGCACCCGAGAAGAATCAGGTTATCTGGACAATTTTTTAGCAGGGTTCTGGCCTTGTTCAATTTGTTGATGACTTTTGTTGAGACCCAGATAGAATTAGTGCACCCACTGTAGTATTGTTAGACTTGCTTGCTTGTTTGCCTAATTTCTTGTTATTTTATTTTCTTCTTATGTTACCTTAGTTTGTCCTTGGAGAGCAGAACTGGGGAGTTTTCCTGTCTTTCTCAGGTGTTTCATCTGTCTTTGTGAAGCTAATCTTTCAATTTGGCAACATCTTTAGTGGGTTAGAATTTAATTGTCTCCACCCTCAGCCACCTCGCAAAATATGGCAAACCTATTTTAGCCCTGTTGTCAAAACATTTCTGATGTAGAGAAGGCATCAAGTTCTCAAACAGAATTGTATTCCTAAACAGTGAACTCAAGGAAAGGGAAAGGGAAGGAACAGGGAAAGGGAAAGGATTTAACTGTTATGGGTTCCTGAGCATTGTTAAAAACCAAAACAAAATCTGGAATAGAATTTCTATAAAATCTGGAATAGAATTTCCATTTTTTTTTTCAGCCTGAGGTATGTACAGACATAATTGGCGACATTGTGACATCAATGGAATTGATAGTCTTAAAAACCCTAATTTTTTTTTTTATTGCAGGCATTGATGGATGCCCCTCTAACCAAATAAACAAGATAAGATTCACCTGAGACCTTGACTACTTGGGAAGACAGGCTATAAAGGGATACTATGGAATAAAGATCTCTACATCTAGTGCACTCAAAATAAAGCATTCAAAATAACAAGAGAGGGAATATGGGAATGGAGGGCATATTTGACTTTAGATATAGTTTCATGCAATTTTATTTCTCAGTATTACCATTATGTCATTAATACACATAGGTGAGCATAGATGACAACTTAGGTGACTTATCTCTCCATCTTCATTAGTGAACAATGTCAGAAATGATAGGAAAATCATGTGTTACATGCATACATATACAGTGTATATTATTCCATGTTCTGTAGGAATAAATATTCAGTTGCCGATCAAGGATACAGAGATCTAAATGCTGTCAGACTGAATATACAATGTAACACATCATTTGATAATTATTGCCAAATAATGAGATGCAAAAATTGTTATTAGTTTTCTCTTTTAAAAAATGGAATAAAAGTAATATCTGATGATCTTCCAATATACAGAAGGTTTCGGGCTCAGAGTTCGCTCCTAACACACCTCGCAGCAAGTCAGCTGGCAGCAGAGAATATCATCTTAGCTCTGTTGACTCGAGATCTGTATTGCTGCTTGTGTGCTAGCCGATGGTGTTGAAGGTTGCTTTAGAATGACTCAGCAGAGCTGTGAGCTGCAGGATGGATT
>BHEV01057250.1:0-17269 GCA_004319985.1 Emydocephalus ijimae
TGTCGGAGCCATCCTCAGCCACACGCTGCCAGACGGGAGAGAAGCACCCATCACCTTCTTCTCAAGAACGCTGTCCAAGCCAGAGAGGAACTACAGCCAGCTGGACAAGGAGGCCCTAGCAGTAATCACCGGTGTGAAGCGCTTCCACGAATACCTATACGGTATGACCTTTTCAATTATTACCGACCACAAGCCGCTGCTAGGGATACTGGCAGGGAATAAGGCCACCCCAAACATACTGTCACCAAGGATGACAAGGTGGTACGAGTTCCTTGCCGCCTACAGCTACCAACTGACATACTGACCCGGGAAGAACATCACGCATGCAGACGCATTGAGCCGCTCCCCCCTGCCCGACCTGGAGGATGACCCAGCTCTCACAACATCGACACTGCACATAGAGACACTACCCAATCCACCCCTGACCGTGTCAGACATTGCCCGAGAAACTAATAAAGACAAACGTCTGGCACGGGTCTTGAATTGGGTGGAAAAAGGGTGGCCGGAAACTGACGGCGGCAAGCAGTTTAAAACCTTTCGAAACTGGCAGACCGAACTGTTTACACAGAAGGGTTGCATACCTTGGGGGGGACAGGGTTGTGATCCCTAAAACTTTACAAAGAAGGGTATTGACTATGTTGCATGAGGGGCACCCGGGAATCGTCAAAATGAAAGCCCTGGCCAGGAGTTATGCCTGGTGGCCAGGGATGGACAAACAGATTGAAACTTGGATGGCCTCATGCAGAAAATGCCAGGAATCCAGACCAAGCCTGCCCTCTGCTGCAATTCTAGAATGGGAGACCCCCAGAGGACCATGGTCTAGGATCCATATAGACTTCGCCGGACCTACTAAGGAACACACATTCCTGATAACGGTCAACACTTACTCCAACTGGCTGGAGGTGAGCGCCATGAAATCCACCACCACAGAGCCCGTTATCAAGGAATTAAGCAGACTATTCACCACCCATGGTCTACCAGACGTGCTAGTGTCAGACAACGGGCCACAATTTACCGCACTAGCATTCGAAAAATTCCTGGTGGAACAGGGCATATGGCATGTGTTGACAGCGCCCGTTCATCCGGCGGCGAATGGGCAGACGGAACGCATGGTCCGTTATACAAAAAACGCCATAGAAAAAATTGAAACCAGGGACATACAGGACAAAATAAATAAAATGCTATTAATACAACACATAACACCCAACACAATGACCAACAAAAGCCCAGCAGAACTACTAATGGGAAGAAAATTATGGTCCCAGCTAGACAGACTGTACCCCACATACAACTCCGAAAAACCCCCAGACTCATCAAGCAAACACCGAACATTTACCCCAGGAGACACGGTATACGCCAAAAATTTCACAGGGGACCCGCTCTGGGTACTGGCAAAAATAACCCAGGTAACGGGCCCCCAGTCGTACCGGCTACAAATGGACGAAGGATGAAGCTGGAAGTGGCACATTGACTAACTAAGGTCAAGAACAACCACCGACAACACGGACAGCACACAAACACCACATACAATCACTAATAAAGAAACCAGAGGGGTGGGGAACCTCAAGCAATAAACAAAGAAGGGAAGAAAACTCTAAAACACAAACCGAACACCCCGAAACCAAAATAAACCAGCAATACTCACCGACAGACAACGACCCCTCAGTAGACAAACAACTGGGAGCTTCACCTGGAAGGAGCCAGTTCAACCAGCCCGGAAAGACCAGGCGGGAACAGCAGAGCTGGCAGCTCAACTGACCCAGGTAGACCGGGTGGGAACTATCACAGTAGGCCCGGCTCACCCTTCCAGGCAATTCCATCGAGAAGGACGAGAGTGACGAAGAGTCCATCCAAAGTGGTCGAAGACCAAACAGCAACTGAGCTGCGCAGGTCAAATAGGCAGGTACGGAGCCCCGCCTATCTGCGCGACTACGTAACCACGTCCAGTAGGACTGAACCAAGAGGGGAGGGGTGTTCTGTATAACATACTCCAAAAGGTAAATTCTGATTTGTCCGCATGAACTGCATTCTGATTGGCCTACTCAATAACCATGATTGGCTTTCTTGGAATTGACCGCGATTGGCCGAGCCAACCACGGGAGAGTCAAAGTACTGTCATTGGCCGACGAGCCGCGAGCAATCCCTATATGAAGGGCTGCTGCAGCTCCAAGATCTTGTACAGGTCTATACAATGAAATAAAGAGCTTGAAGTACACTGGTCTCGCGTCTCTGATTGGAACCAATCTACCCGATCTAACAGCAGGCAAGGCAGCGGCACTGGGCCTGGGGCAGCTGGCGGCAGTGGCAAGAGGAGGTAGGGGACCGGGCCAGCAGGAGCTGCTGCTTTGCCACCTCACTACCAATTGGTGGTGGGAAGGCAAGGCAGCAATCCTTGGGCCGCAGTGGGCGAGGGAAGGTGAGAGCGGGCAAGGCAGGGAGCGTCAGCAAGGGTGGTGGGTGTCCTGGGATTCGGCAATCAACCAGGACTGGTGGTGGTAGGTAGGCGACCGGGTTGGAGGTCGTACTTCCCGATCCGTCTCTGCGGAGGCCAGTGGGATAGGCAGTCAGGGCAGGTGAGGACAGCTAGCGGTGGTGGCGGCGACTGAGGCTTGCGTCTTCTTTGAGGTAAGGCAGGCATGTCAGACTCAGGAGGCAAGGCAGGCATGGGAGGCAGGCTGGCCGGGTGAGGACAGTTAGCAGCGGTGGTGAGTGGGGCTGTGGCTTGCCCTCACTCACTCAGCAGGGTGGCAGAAGGAAGGCAGCGACGGCTGGCTGGCTCGGCTGCTGCTGCTGGTGCTGCTGGTGTAAGCAATGGCACCAAACGGGAATTTTTTTGTAGTTAGAGCACTTGCGCTATAAGTAGGGGCCGGGAGGGGGAGAATGAGGAAGGGATTTTCGTGCGTGCACAATAAAAAAAACCCGGATTTTTAAAAAATAAACTGGGTTTTTTTTTACTTTGGAACGGCAGATAGGGGTGGGGGCAGGGGCAGCAAAGGGAGGGGTGGGCGGGGGAGAATGAGGAAGGGATTTTCGCGCATGCGCAGTAATAAAAATTCGGGTTTTGGCCCATAGGAGTGGTGGAGAGGGGCGGGGCCAAGCAAGGGTTGGTTTTACCAGTTGTTAGAACTACCGGTGACATTAACACCCATTTCTATAGAACCAGTCCAAACCAGAATTCTATGAAATATGGAAAAAAATTATAATTGGAGGGATATGAAAGGAAGTAAAAAAATGTGAAATAGAATTTAAGAAAGAACGTATACCACAACAAAATGTCTAAGGTAGAAACGGATACGAAGATCTACAATATAAATATGTATATAGATGTGTGTGTGTGTGTGTGTGTGTGTATAAATATTGTCTGATGACATTCTGATACTATAACAACGTAAAGACTGTTGATATATGTCAAAAGATCACCACATTCAAATGTTTTTAAAATCTAATTTTGAATAAAAAATTTTAAAAAAGATATATTATACCTACAACTTCCTAACATCTGTTAAGAATCTGCCAGAATGGTCTAGACCAGGTTGCCCCAAGGTGGTCAATATTAACCCCCAAAGGTCGATGGGACTATATTAATATTGTGGTGGTTGTTATTGTAGTACTATTAAAGTAATATAGGTATTTATTACATTATTTTCATATAATAACTCTTGAACAAGCTGAAACTTCATGGAGGGGTTGATGGGGGAGAACTAGCTTTTTAAATCTCTGCTTTTAGCCTTTTATAAACCACTTACGGTGGTGAATATAACCAATAATCTTTCCATCTCCTAGTTTCCTCACAACAACCCTGTAAGGTGGGCTGGACTGTGAGAGGGACTGGCCCAAAATCATCCAGCCAGCTTGCATGCCTAAAATGGGACTAAAACTCATAATCTCCTGGTCTCTAGGCTGAGGTCTTAACCACTAGGCCAGTGGTGGCTAACCTTTTTGGGCTCCTGTGCCAAAAATTGCACATGTGCCAGCATGCACACACTCATGTGCCAGCACCCAGAATGCAATGTGCGCTCCCCCTCCTCACACCCCCTGTGCATGCGCATACAGTCCCCCCCCCTTACCTGCACTGAGCCTCACAGCTGATTTTTTGTCTGGTTTGAGGCCTTTTTCGGCTGTCCAGAAACTTGGAAAAAGCCTCTGCAAGGCTTTTCAGGCCAAATTATAGGCCCATTTTGTCGCTTCCAATATTACAGGAAGTGACAAAACAGGCCTATAATTTGTCTTGAAAAGCCTTGCTGAGGTTTTTCCAAGTCTCTGGGCGGCCAAAAAAGGCATCAAACCAACCGAAAAAAATCAGCTGTGAGGCACGCACATGCGCAGTGAGGCAAGTTTGCCTTTGGCTTGCATGCCAGCACAAATGGCTCTGTGTGCCACTTGTGGCATGTGTGCCATAGGTTCATAGGCACGAGGCTTTCTGTGATAAATATCATAGATTGTATATCCTATCATCATAGAGATGATGCATTTGGGGACCTCTGGTCTTTATCTTCCACCTTTCCTTATGCTCTGACAGAGGCAGAGGAGAAAAATATTACATAACATTTTCATGAGGCATATACAAGGTTTACCTGACTTCCACCAGCCCTTGCAATCTGTGTTTCTTCTCTCTTGTTAAAAGAGTGTATGAGAGCCTGCTTTCCGTTAGCTTGACCACCAGGGGGCAGTGTGAGTCCCAATATAGGCTGAAACTGAGGGAGTCCTTGGTTGTTTTCTCGCAGACTGTCAGTCTGTGCTCCCTTCAAATCCCAAGAAAGAAATACTCAGACTTCATGGTTAGAGCAAAGTTATCCTTTTGCTGGGAAATAAAGTGAAAGCTTCAGATTTAATTCCAAATCTAAGAAATTGGTGCGCAGATCACATACACAAAGGAATAGAAATGCTCCCACCCCCCCAAGTCCAAATGAGTCTTCCAATTAAAAGTTCTGAATAGGATCATGTGACCATCCCCAGGTGGTGAAGAGGCTGCTGCCAGTTGACCTTGGCATATTTTGATAAAAGTTCACAGTTGCGCAAAAGGGGACAGAAGCTAGCCAAGAAATGGAAAGTTAAAGAAAAGAATCCCCCCTCCCCTTGCTAACCCAGCAAAGGAATGCAAAACACCTCCAGCTTTCTTCCCCTCCAAATTCCCCCCTCCCTCCGTTGCTTTTGACAGCTGAAAGACATAGATTGGCATAGCAGCAGAAATGCAATAGTTAGAATGCAGATTATACATATTATGGATATCTTGAGGCTGACACAGACTTTACATAAGCCAAACTAGGCAGCAGCATCAGTGCTAGGAGGGAGTGGGTGAGTGCTAGAACAGAGACCAAGCCCCATCCCCTTCTGGCACTGAGGATCATGTTACCTAGTTTGGCTAAGGAAATGTCTGCAAGCTCAGACACTACCAGGGACCCCTCATTTCAACCCTGAGCTACAAATATTCTCTTTTAAAGACAAAGTTGGTCACAAACGGCCTCTTGCTGTCGAAATCAGACAAAACAGCATCTGTTAAATCGTCTCCTCATCAGCCCCCCAAATATAGCTCTCTGGGTTTGTGATCACTGTGCTTTGGCCAGAT
Source organism: Emydocephalus ijimae (assembly GCA_004319985.1). Lineage (NCBI taxonomy): Eukaryota > Metazoa > Chordata > Lepidosauria > Squamata > Elapidae > Emydocephalus > Emydocephalus ijimae. Next base: position 5,567 of record BHEV01057250.1, read on the forward strand.
GTTTTTGGCCAAGTCACCTTGTTTCTTCTCAAACCATATTGTGTCAAAGATGTTGAGACTTTGGAAAAAGTGCAAAGAAGAGCAACTAAGACGATTAAAGGCCTGGAGATGAAAGCATGTGAAGAATGGCTGCAGGGTTTGAGTTTGGCCAGTCCAGAGAAAAGAAGGACTGGGGGGACCTGATAGTGGCGTTCCCGTATTTGAGGGGCTCTCACAGAGAAGAGGAGGGGGTCAAGCTCTTCTCCAAAGCCCCTGAAGGCAGGACAAGAAACAACGGATGGAAACGAATCAAAGAGAGAAGCAATCTGGAATGAAGGAGAAACCTCCCAGCAGTGAGACAATTGACCAGTGGGACAGTTTCCCACCAGAAGTTATGGGCACTTCATCACTGGAAGTTTTATTTTATTCATTTATTTTATTTTTATTTATTTATTTTTGTCAATTGCTTACAAGATAATAGGTATAAGTATATACATAGTTATGAATACATGAAATGGATACATATAAGAAAAATAAAAGAAACAATAGGACAGGGACAGTAGGCACGTTGGTGCCCTACAGACTTCTTAGGAAAGGGGTGAGGTCCATAGTAGACAGTCTAAGGTTCAAGTTTTTGGGGTTTGTGGAAGAAACCACAGAGGCAGGTAGAGGATTCCAGACATTTGACCACTCTGTGGCTGCAGTCGTATTTCCTGCAATCAAGTTTGGTGCGGTTAACCTTGAGTTTGTATCTATTGTGTGCTCTTGTGTTGTTATGGTTGAAGCTGAAGTATTCATTGACAGGTAGGACACTGCAATGTATGATTTTATATACTATACTTAGATCGGACCAAAGGTGGTGTAGTTCTGAGTTTTCTAGGTCTAGAATTTTGAGTCTGGTGGCATAAGTTATTCTGCAACTAGTAAAGGAGTGGAGAACTCTTCTTGTGAAATATTTCTGGACTTTCTCAACTGTGTTAATATCAGATACATAATGTGGGTTCCAGACTGATGATCTGTATTCGCGTATTGGTCTAGCAAATGTTTTGTATGCTCTAGTTATTAGTGTAATATTACCAGAGAAAAAGCTACGTAAGAGTAGGTTAACAACTCTTAACACCTTTTTAACTATGTAGTTACAGTGGGCTCTAGTTTTTCTAGAAGTTTTTAAGAAGAGCCTGGGCACTCGCTTGTCTGGAAGGGTATAAGCTCTCCTGCTTGAGCAGAGGGTTGGACTAGAAGACCTCCAAGATCCCTTCCAGTTCTATTCTGATTGACATTGCTTATGGTACTAGAGAGGGGAAAGGGAGTGGCCTTGAACACAGAGAAGAGCTGCTATAGAGGCAACAGATAGATAAGAGAGGTTGGATCTCTGGCCAGGATAGTAATTGGAGAAAACATTTCAGACAAGCCCCTCCCTAGTTCACAGGAAGAGAAAGAGAGGGAGGGGACCTGCAACTTTCAGCTATTCGTCCTGGCCTATCTGGCCTTGGTTTCCTCATCTGGTCTCCCTTGGCCGATTCATCTGTTTATGATCTCCTGGATATCCGTGTCCAACTGATGGAGCCCTCATTTGCTGGCGGTGAGGGCAACATTGGCTCAGTCAGAGTCTTCACTGCTGCTGCCTTCCTTAAGTCAAGGCCTCCTGGCGCTGAGGCCATGGACAGGCTCGGTTTTCTTCTCAGCATATCAGAAGCGCTTGCTCGTCCCTTCTTCTGGTCATATTTATCCCAGTTTCCTAGGCTTTCCTGTAGCCGGAGTCTTCCATTATTCCAAGCTTTCATGCTTCGCTTCCAGACTAAACAAGGCCAGCTAGAGGCTATGTGTGTACTGAAGCTTTGGGGAGTATGAATCTCAGATTTTCAAAAGTTGGAGGATCATTCAGTGGGTACCATATTATTGTGCCTGTCCCAAGAGATCCTCTGTGCCAATCAAGAGTAAGAGCCACACCTGGTGGTTGCTGTCGGACTTCCAGCAGGCAAAGTCATGGTGTCCCCTTGCCTTCCCTCTCTGCCAAGATCTGCCATCCTACCCACCTTGTCTGGGTGGCTGCTGGGTGCCAGAGAAGCCGCTGCAGCGCCAAGCAAGGCCTGGTCTTTGGAGAGCCCTTTGCTGAGTGAGAGGCCCTTCAGGCTGAAAGGCCCTGGACTTTCTCATCCCCTAATTGACACATCCAAGGGCTCCCTCCAGCTCCGCCACAATCACAGCAGCCGCAGCTGAAGCACCTTCATGCAGCCAATTAAGCTGCTCAGATGGCTTTTCATCTCCCTCTTCGGCTCGGCCACCTCCCCACTTCTGACAAGAGCCTCTCCTTATCTCGCCCTGGCTGGCGATAAGGCAGAACCCTTTTCCTGACAGCCTTTCCTGAGAGGCAGGTTAGCCGCAGCAGCAGCCGGGGCAAATGCCTGATGCTCGGGGCCTAATGGCTCATTTCAGCAGGTGCCATCCGGGAGGCCTGTCAAGGGCCACTCATAGCCGGAGTTGATGCTTTGCAGGCACTGAGAGCAAGCAGGGAAGGGAGCGAGCTGACCAGCCCTAGATGCTCCCGAGGGACAGCGGGGCGCTGGGGGGCAGGACACCAGTTTCTTTCCATGTTCCCCTTCTGCAGGTGGGGGTGAAGAAAAAAAAGCACCTGCTCTGAACTTAGGAAGCCCCTGATTCCATCACCAGGCAGAAACCCAGGAGAGACGGAAAAGGGCAAGGTAGTTTACACATTATGCCAACTATGCTAGGTTGTGTGTTTAAATAAACCACAATTGGCTGGATTGGTATCTGCTATTCAGCCCTGGTTTATGAATGTCAGGGACTGGATTCACACAACAGATGAAGCGGTGACTGGAGTGGGGTGCTGGTAGATCACACAAGGCCTTTGTTGGGGCTCAGCATGATGCACAAAATGGCTCACTTTAGCTCCAGATTTGGTGCTATATGACGGCAAAGCCAAAATGTCCTGGAGGTGCCCTGGAGGCCTGGCTCTCTGCTGTCAACGGAGCCTGCTGGCTCTTGACCTTGCCATTGATCTTGTGGACTTCAACTCCCAGAATTCCCCAGCCAACTATGCTCCCAATCATCTTGGTTGCTCTTCTCTGCACCCTTTCTAGAGTCTCAGCATCCTTTTTGTATTGTGGTGACCAGAATTGAACGCAGCATTCCAAGTGGAGTCCGAGCAAAGCCGTATAAAGTGGGATGAACACTTCACGTGATGCAGCCTTTGCATTGGCTTCTGTGGCAGCTGCTGCACGTTGTTGGTTTGGCACATGATGTGAGCAAAGCTATGCATGTGGGAGCAAGTATAAATATATCTGGGGTGCCAAAGGGCCGGTCCGTCGCTTCTGGTTCCCAAGGTTGGGCTCAGCAGAATGGCAAGGTGTCCGTAGGCATCAATGGGTGGCCCCACAGGTGGACATGGCTGTGGACATGGCTGTGGGAAAGGCTCGGTGTCCTCTGGCCAGTCCTTGGATCAAGGTCCTGCTCTCCTTCTGACTGGCACGTGAATGGATGGCCCAATAATGAGGCAATTCACCCTTGCGAGAAGCAGGTCTCCTCTGGGGGGAATTTTAGCCATTCCCTTATTTAAGAAGCAGATAACAGATAACCAGAGTTGGAAGGGACCTTGTAGGTCATCTAGTCCAACCCCCGCCCAAGCATATCTGACAGATGGGACTGCTGTGAGGACAAAGACTTGGGGACTGACAACCGTTTCCCCACCCCCTGGTCAGCCAGAGGCCAAGGAGTTGTGCTTCCTACCACGGCTCTTTCACTCCAGGCCACCGAAAGGAATCCTGCAGAGCGAACCGGTGCACTGGATCCACCTCCCGCTCTTCTTTGGGAGGCTTGGCACACCTGCCTTTCTCGGAGGCTCCTGTGCCAGCTGGTATAGCTTTGGGGTTGGGCTCTTCTGAGACTCCCTGTCTGTAACGTCTTGGCACTGGTGAGCCCTGAGCTTTTGCCCCGAAGCAGGGGGGCTTCTTCCTAAAATCCAGCCAGCGCAGCATAGCTGAGGCTCACCCTGAAGAGTCTTTCCAAGTGGGAAGGCAGAGAAACCCATGGGGGGGGGCAGACTGAGGGGGCGGGGGGAGCTGAACAGTGTGGGGGTGCTGTATGCGCCCAGGTCTCGGAAGGGAGGCTGCAAGCGCTCCTCTTGCAGCTGAGACCACAGAAAGCCTTGGGCCCAGATGGGCCTCTCTTGGCTTCCGGAGGCCTCAGGGTTTTGCCACTTTGTTAAGGTTCTACTTAGCAACCGTGTGATGAATGAATTAACCCCACTGCCTGCATTGCTGTAGAGAGAGTGCTTGACTTACAACTGTATGCTTAAAGACCTTTTGGAGTTTAGCTGCCCTTGCAAAAAGTGATTTATGGCTTGTACCCACACTTACAACCATTGGACAATCCCCATCAGAGGTGGGATTCAGCAAGTTCTGACCAGTTCTGGAGAACTGGTAGCAGAAATGTTGAGTGATTCGGAGAACTGGCCAATCCCACTTCTGACTGGAGATCTTACAGTCTCCTTCCCCTGCCACACTCACCAAGCCACGCCCACAGAACCAGTAGTAAAAAAATCTGAATCCCACCACTTAACCCCCTGATCCCATGATCACAATTTGGGCACTTAACAACCAGCTTGCAGAATCAAGTACAGTGTTGCAGGCTAATTCTGCTGACTGCTAGCAGTTCAATCCCGACCAGCTCAAGCTTGACTCAGCCTTTCATCTTTCCGAGATCGGTAAAATGAGCACCCAGATTTTTGGGGGCACTTGCAGTAATGAATCAGCTTCAATAGTTTCAGTACATGCCAGGCCCCAAGGCCTTAAGGCCTCACGTAGGCTGCAAGCATGTACCAGGAACAAAGGACATCAATCAGCAATACAACACCATGGACTATTAACTGGACTGCAAGCGTTGATTGGTTACTTTGTACCTACTAAAACTGACCATATAGTACTGTGATTTGATGCTACTATGTGTCCACTAATATTTCTGCTCATGTAACATAATGATTGGATAGAATTCACCATTTGTGACGTATCACTGTGTGTTTTTAATAAAAGAGCTTTCCGAGCTCGTGATCGGGGCAGCTCACCCGAGATAGAACCAGCCTGGTGTCTTTCTTGATGCATTCGACCACCCAGTGAGAAGCCTTCCAAATGCGGAGCAAAGCCGCATCTGGTGACCCCGACGTGATCCATTAAAAGAAATGGGTGCGTCTGTCTTCGACTGCTTATCTCACCCAGCTGGACGAGCCAGTTGCAACTCAGGGACGCCGTCTCGTGTCATGGATCCCTCTCCAGGAATCTTCCCTAAAGAAGACATCCTCCCTTCAGGTGAGTAAGGGCGGAAAGTTCTCCAAAGCGCAGATAGCATATTTGCAGGAATTAGGAGAATTAACAAAGAGCCAACCTAACGCTAAAAACAGCGTTAGAACGACATTTGATCAAAGGGAAAAAAACCCTTGGCCTCCCGGCGATGCAAGACACCCTTAATCTCTGTCTTTATACACTCAACTTCCTCAATCTCTCCGGCACCCCTGCTACGACGGCAGCGGAGCGACATTTTTCCTCCCCCCCTCCCCTGATTCTCCCAAACCACAGGTATACTACCACCAACTGCCAGACCCTACTTGGAAGGGCCCTGCTGGTCTCCTCACCTGGGGTCATGGGTACGCAGCTATCCAGCTTCCGGATCGTGTCCTGTGGGTTCCTGGATGACATGTCGGACCATACCACCCCAAGGTAGAAAAACCACCACCTGCAGACATATCAACATGATTCGTCCCATTGCCTTGCCGACCCTCTTCCTCCTTCTTGCCGCACATGCCTCCAAGNCTCCCCCCCTCCCCTGATTCTCCCAAACCACAGGTATACTACCACCAACTGCCAGACCCTACTTGGAAGGGCCCTGCTGGTCTCCTCACCTGGGGTCGTGGCTACACAGCTATCCAGCTTCCATATCATGTCCTGTGGGTTCCTGGACGACACGTCAGACCATACCANTGCAGATTTTCCCCCCTACCTCAGATGGTCGACACTCCCTCAGCCATGGCTCCATATCTCCAGCAATGCTTCTTTCCGGATCAGCACTTTTGAACACCCTCCTCGGACTACACTCCTCATACTTCGCCCTACTGCCACCACCTATTATTGCTCCGGTCGACGCCTCTATGATTCCATATGCAACATTTATGAATCCTGGACAGTCCTCAGACCCTGTTCACCTCGTCATCATCACATCACAGACAATTCGCAAATCAGCCTGACATTCATGTCCAGGCCCCCGCTTTTCTACATCGGGTTAAGAGATTGCAGAACCCCACCAGCGCGTCAGGTGGCTGCACCCCCTGCCTGACCAAAACCACGCAAGCAGGCTCCATTCAACTAACCCTCATCTACCATACCCAACAACTGCAGAAGTGTCTTCCTACGGGAAAAACTTGCCAAAACAACGGGACCATGTACCATCTATGTAAGAAGAACTCAAAAACCATTTGCTACAATCCCAAGACGGCTGTACGTCTCAACGTTACCTTATGGGTGGGACTTCCAAAAACCTCTAGCAGATCTGATCCTGAGGGGGAGGGAAAACTTTATTACCTAAACCACACCACCATGCTCAAGGATGGTACTAACCCAATTGTTTTAATCTTTGATGTTTGTGTTGCTTGTTCTAAACCAGGGCGACATTCATGCGGGTCGGCTGACTGGAAAACAACGTACGCCCACAATCATAAATATTTGTGTCATATGCCCATTAACTGGGCCATAGGGAACCCCAATCAATGGATCCCTTGTGGAGGTTCCATCGAGTGCTCGGGTTGGTCTTGTGTCTGTGATTATACCGAGGGAGGGTACTCAGGCTGCAATCATCTATCACATTTCAAACAAATATCAGGGTCTACCACAGACAATAAGGTAGAAATCACCATCTCCAGGCAACACCCTGCCTTGCATACTTATGGCATAGGGATTGATGGCACAGGATCAGATCCAAACACTTTCATTACCATAAAAACTGAAGTAATATATGGAGGTAAGGAAACATCCTTAGGCTGGTCGGTATATAATAATTTAAGGAAATTAGAAAAAGCCCCTGATACCAGTGTTATTGCAAAAAACTTGGGATAATTCCTACCAGACTTGGACTGCACCTGACAATACTACCACCACACCTGCTAAATTCAACATCTCCCTCCTCCCTTATCTCAATGACACAACATCTTCCCAAATTTGGACAGCCCCAAATAACATGTATTGGATTTGTGGTAACCTAGCCTATCCATCCCTTCCATCAGATTGGCAAGGATCATGTGTATNCACAAGCTGTTTTAGATTTAGCAGGCCAATGACTAGACAAAGCTCTAAACACTCTAGCGACTGCTACAGACAAATTACGCACAGCTGTCTACCAAAATCGCTTAGCTTTAGATTACATACTAGTCAAAGAAGGAGGGGTATGTGGTAGGTTCAATCTCACGAATTGTTGTCTTCAAATTGATAAGGTTGGCAAAGTAGTAGCACAATTAACAACTGAGATGCAACAATTAACCTATAATCCTAATCAAGTATGGCAAGGTATTGATTTTAAGAATATTTTTAGTTCCTGGTTCCCAAAGCTACCAGGATTACAAGCCATAGTAGCTCTCATAGGTATGATTGCTGCAGGATGCATCATTCTTCCATGTGTGTTACCAATTTTTGTTTGCACTATCTCCAATAGTCTGTCTTTATTAGCTGAAAAGCGCGCCATTGCACAGGTTAATGCCCTCTGGGAAAAAAAACCTCTGTACAAAGTCACACCCTCAGAAGACCCTGATGCGTGCCCTCGCACAAGTTTTTGCATGGGCAGTGACGAAGATCCAGAAGAATTTCATCCATATAAAATTAAAACAGAGGAGATGCAGTAATGAATCAGCTTCAATAGTTTCAGTACATGCCAGGCCCCAAGGCCTATGCAAATAATGCAAATAATATGCAAATAATTCCGACAATACTGTCTTATGCCTAAGAATATTTACCCATGTAGTAAGTATAGCCATACTACATTACTACATACTATTACTATTATCCTTGTCATCTTTTCTACTATCTTCTCTTATTGGTGTCTTATGTTTATATTACTTTGTTGTTTGTATGTATACTCAGCACTTATGCACTAGAGACAAATTCCTTGTGTGTCCAATCGCTCTTGTCCAATAAAGAATATTCTATAATGTGATTCAGGGAGTGCTGTAAAACAGGGGTTTCCAACCTTGGCAACTTTAAGATTTGTGGACTTCAACTGCCAGAATTCCCCAGTTCACCACTTACAGCATCCTGCAGTCAAATGATTGTGACCTTTTTGCCATTTTCCAGCAAAATTTCCATTGGACAAGTTAAATTTGTTTAACAACTGTGGTGATTCACTTAATGGTTGTTGTAAAAAGTGTCATAAAATTGGGTTTGACTCAACTTATGACCATAATTCCTTATGATGGACATTCCAGCCACCACCACAACAACCCTGTGAGGTGGGCTGGGCTGAGATTGAGGGACTGGCCCAAAGTCACCCAACTGGCTTTCATACCTAAAAAGGACTAGAACGCATAGTCTCCTGGTTTCTAGCGTGGGGCCTTCACCACTAGACCAGGGTTGTCAACCTTTTGGACCTCAGGGACCACCAAACTCATAATTTTAAATCCTGCAGATCACTGATATGAATTTTGACTGACGGGGGCTTGCTGACATTGGTGGGAAAGTTGGTCCAATATTCCAGAGCTGCAGTAGTCACAGGGCTGGCCCTTTGGTCATCCCAGAGCAGCTCCTCCAGTCCATGGCAGGCCGGTGCACCTGGGTGGAGGAGCAGCTGCTCCAGGATGACCAAAGAGCCAGCGCTGTGACTACTACAACTCTGGAATAGGGGACTGACTTTCCCACCAATGTCAGCAAGCCACCCTGGGGTGGATTTCCCTCCCCCACCATTGGTCTTACCCTCCAGTTCTAGGTCGCGTGGCTCTACTCAAGTTTTATGCTTGGCCGAAGGGTGGGGGCCAGCAGGTGGGCAGGCCATGTGGGCAGTGCAGCCTTGTGTTCCCGCACAGCCTGGATTAATTGCTTTGGGGGGGCATTTCTCTGTGGACCACCAAAAGTTTCTCAAGGACCACCAGTGGTCCCCGGCCCACCCGTTGGCAACCACTGCCCTACACCAAACTGGCTCTCTCAAACTTACTTCAAACTGGGAAAATGCACCTAATTAATGAATCAACAGTGTTTGCCTGGGGAAGCAGCCTGGAAAAGGAAGAAGAAAGAAAAGCCTTTCCCCGGGCACTTTAAGAAACCAAAGTGAATCTGCCTTCTTCCGCCAGGCCTCTGCAAGTGATAGGAACATTATTCACATTGTAACACCAAAGCAACACATGTGGGAGCCTTTCGCACTTGCAGCAAGTGCAGAATGGTGGCAGAAGGCATCCTCCTACCCATCCACCCCCATCAATGAAAATGGGTGAACGAAGTGTGGCAAAGGAAGGATTACAACCAGCCTGACACACAGGGGAAGGCTGGGTGAGCAGAGCCAGAAGCAAGGAAGCTGCCTAGGGCAGTCCATGCCCCTCATTCTCCGGAGGCTCCAGACAGGAAGAGCTCCTCAGCAGCCAGGGAATGGACAAGCCAGCAGGCTGCACAGGCCTCTGCGCCCCGGGAGCAGTTGGGGTGTCTGCTTCCACCGGCAAGAGGACAAAGGGGAGGCCTGCGGGAAGGAAGGTCATGATTTCGTACTGAGAGGAATAGAAACTAATACAGGGAGTCATTGACTTAGAACCATCCCTTTAGAAACCGTTCAAAGTTACAAAGCAAAAGGTGGCTTATTACTGTTGTGGTTTGTCGGCAGCAGGTGTGGATGGCTGAAGACTCTGAGAGCGAGGATTCGGGTGAGGGGCCTGCGTGTGAGGCAGGGAGGGGGCCAGGACGATCAGGGAGTGGAGTGCTGCCTTCAGAGATTGTGGAGGCTGGCAGCAGTGAGGAAGAGGCCCCCGAGGAGCCTGTACCCAGGGTGCATGCATGCAGGGCTGCTCGAAGGAAAGAGCAGCTGCAGCAGCACGGGCGACTCGGGAGTAAGGCTGCAAGGTAATAGCTCCTCTCTTAGAAGATAAAAGCCAGCTGAGAAACCAGGATTCTTTGCAGAAGGCAAAGAAGTTTTACACTCGAGCCTGTGGGATGTTCAGAATATCTGAGTTGGTGTTTGAAGACTCTTTGTGTTTGAAATATTTCTTAGTAACTTTATCTGTTGTTCTTGGCAGCCTTGCAAAACCTTGGCAAGGCTCGTTCTTATCGGAGCTAATTGGTTTGAAGCAGCCTTTTACCTGTGAAGGAAGGGGATTCATAAAGAAACATTAAAACATTAAAATTTTCTTCCTTTGCTTTGCATCTTTTGGCTGTCATAAGTAACAGGGGAAGGAGGTGTGACATAGTTATGGGAAGCGAGCTGGAGGTGTTATAAAACAGAACTGTATAAGTTGGGGGGGTAGATTCTTGCTTAGGCTTCTATACTATGTTATGCAGAGCTGCAACTCTTTATATGTCAACGGACAGAGGCCTCATCACCACCTGGGGATGCCCGCATGATGCTATACACAACTTTTAATTGGATGAGCCAATTGAACTATTGGGGGTGGGAATGTTGCCATCACTTTGTATATGTGATTTACACACTCATTTTCTCAGATTCAGAATTCTTTTGTTGCTACCACTTGACTTCCAGTAAAATATATCTTTTCTCTAATTAATGGAGTCTAAGTATTTCTTTCTTGGATTTTGAATGGAGCACCAGCTGACATTATTCTGAATCTGACTTTACCAGCCCACCCGGAGAATTAATAAATTTTCTTCTGAGGGGTCTGAACACAATGTCTAATTCAGCCAGCGACCAAGAAGACCTGGGAGTGACTGGAGGACCAGATTCCCTGCTGTTAGAGGCAGCATGGGAAGTTGACTTTTTAGCAGAATTAAGTCTTGGCAAAAAACCAGCTGTAAAACCCAAATGGTCCCTGGGAGTCGGCTGGAAGGATCCTGAGGAAAAGCCTCCTCCAGAAGTGACCACTACCCGTCAGCGTGGAAGAAAAGAGCCATGGCAAGAGAAGGAAAGAAAGAATTTTTTACTAACTTAATGCATCTTCTAAATGAAGCTGTCGGAGAACCTCAGACTGATCAAAGGTATGAGGGAGAGGAGGGGGAGGCAGCCCCAGCCAGAAGAATCAGAGCAGCCACCCCCATAAATCAACCTGGGCTGGTGCAACAGGCAGCAGCAGCCCAGGGGCCCCTGGCGGTGGGAGTAATTGCCAGAAGGCATACAACTCCAAAGGTGCCCCTGTTGGAAGTAAAATATGGGAGGGATCCCAAGGAGTTATGATTCTTCCTGGCATAAGTCTGGAGCCATATGGAGGAATATGGAGAGGATTTTTCCTCGGAAGCAGCCAAAGTTAGATGTGTTACCAGGGCTCTGGAGGGAACAGCTGCAGAGTGGATGGTGACTTTGCATAGTGATAATGCCCTCCAGCTGATGAATTATGACCTGTTCATGACTGCGCTGCAGGCCAGGTTTGAAGACCCACTTGCTGAATGTAAGGCCAGAATTAGGATGAAGACCATAAATCAAGGGCGGAGACCAGTGGCCGACTATACCCAGGAATTTAGAGAGCTGGCGTGTCATATTCGAGGCTGGTCCCAGGGAGCCCTGATAGAAGCTTTTAAAGATGGGTTG
>BHEV01057251.1:0-21120 GCA_004319985.1 Emydocephalus ijimae
TTCTTAATTCTATTTTATTTATTTCATCTTAATTTAAATCATTATACTTGTATCTTTTGTCCATTCTTTTCCAATTATCCAATTATCTCATTCCCTATCATAATAATAAAAAAAGGATTTCTCCTGAGATCACTAATCGAAGTGTGATGCCTTTCTATTGTTCCCTTAAATTGACATTTAAAATAACACCTAGTTCCCAATCTGATTCTGCTTAGTACATTCTACCTACTAAATTTTAAGAAAAAGAGAAAATAGTAAATCTATAAAATAATTAAGTATATAATTAAGTATTAAATCTTGTAACATTCCAATTATCTATTTCAAAAACAAATGCTGCAATAAGTTTATAATAACATCAATAGTCAATTAAGCTCTATAATTGAACTAAATATTTTAAACATTCCCTTTAATATTTTATTAAATCTTAAAATCTATCATTATTAAGCATTTTAATATTTTAATCTTTTTTTTTAGATCTTATAGAATTCTAATTTTCTATTTCTTATACAAATACTACAATACTATCTTATGTACCTTGCAGAATTTTTTTTTTCAAGTTGTACATTACCCTTTATCCCTAAAAAAATTTGCTTTTTCCCATCTTGTTCCATACCTTTGTGGCTTTTCCCCCTCTTTTCCCTCCATTTCTTATCCCACCTGGCCTTTTTACCCCCCTCCCCTCCTAACCTCCGCCTTTTTAGCTTCTCCTCTCTGTTATATTCCTCTTTTCTTTTGCTTTCTAACATTGTAAGGATTTTGCATCTTATTTTTCTCTTTCTTGGGTGTTTTTTTAGGTCTTAAATCCTTCATTTTCGTTCCTCTTTTTCTCCTTTCTTTCTTAATCAAACTTTTGGATTCATTAAAGATGGCATCTTTTTCTTCTTCTTTTTCTTCTGTTTCCTCCATCAGTTGTTATGTTTGCTGATAAATAGCAAGCGCCATTTCTAAAAAAATGAAAGGCTTCTTCCAAAGCGTCCTTGCCTTCTTTCTTTGTTTTTCCATATTCCTTTCTTAGTTCATCAACAGATAAAGCCATTATAAACCTTTTCTTCTTTTTTCTTTTTCCCTCTTCTTCTTCTTAAAACAACCAAGATAGCTTCAAAGCTTAAAACAGTTCCCCAAAATCCCAGAGTCATCAAACAGTCCAAACAGAGCACAAAGTTCTTCCCTTTACACTTTCTCTTCCTGGGGTAATATCAGTTGAAAAAAACCCAGTCTGTATTTTAAAGCCTTATTGCAATTAACTTCTAGTCTCAAAATCTTCCAGGCATCTCCTCCAACAAAATCTTAATATAGATTTTTTTTGTCCTCTCCCTTCCCACTTGTAACAAAAAGCTTTAAATTTTTACCTTCTATAAAAAAGCAGGTTTTTCAAAGTCCATTTGTTAACTCTGTAAGGAAGGAGAGCAAACTTTCCCTTTCAGCACTTCCATTTGCCTTTTTAAAAATCTCCTCTGGAAACAAAGTATCATTCAAAAAAATCAAAGTTTTCAGGATGTTAAATGTATCTTCAGATCCCGGTTCAGCCACAGTACTTTCACTTCAAAACTTTCTCCTTCTTCCTCCAGCACTATCTTGTCCAGCTGCCGGCTTCTTTGAGGTGACCATTACAGACCGCCGCTCCACCGCCTTGAGAAAAGGGGGTTTTGCCGGTTGGGGAGGGGGTCTGTGACACCCCCAAACTCCTATCCAGATCCCCCCTATCTTCGGCTGCCTCTATGGGGCAGCCTTATCCTCCAGACCCGTCGGGATCGGAGGCACCAAAACGGCTAGCGCAACAGGGATCGCGCAGGATCGCGAATCCTGTCAAACTGGAAGTCTCAGGTGGGAATGGGATTTTGAAGTATCCTTCTCCTGCCACGCCCACCAAGCCACGCCCACCAAGCCACGCCCACAGAACCAGGAGTAAAAAAAATTGAATCCCACCACTGATCTGAACTACTAATGGTCAAAGCAAAATGGCGGTAGATAAGAATCAATGGAATTCAAGATGGGCTGGACTTAGAGCACTTGTGGTTATGAAGCGTTGATGACACATTTGACCCCTCTCTCAGTCTCCACCTGGTTATTTCCTGCATCCTGTCTAATCACCAAAAACATAAATCATAAGTTCGGGAGGGAGGGTGGTTATGCCAAAAGTCCGTAAGAGGCTTCCAGTCACCAATAGATGTAGATATTGTATTTTCTCTAATCAGAAAAACAGCCCCAACACTTCAAGGATGCCATATTGAGGAAGCTGGGCATACTAAAACAGCAAACTTTGCTTCTAATTTCAGGAAACCTATGAATTCACCAATGCAATCTCTGCTCTTAAAGCCATAGCTCAGTCCTACCCTATTTCATGCATTAAATTTATATAACCAGACACACACTAGCTGTGCAGTCCTGCATGCATTTATTTATGGACCATTTCCCAACTAGTGATTGATAGCAACTTATGGGGTCAGTTAGCCCATCTTGAGGTACATTAAAATTTGTCCTCATTACTGTTTTAACAGCACAAAAATGGTCTCTAGAAGACCCTACCAACCCCTAATGAGGAACTTGCTATAAGGCATTTTTTTCAGTAGACTGTCCTCCATATTAGTGTGTCATTTTAGCAACCTAGGAACCTATTAAAATTAATACATTTAATTGCATCCTTTAAATTGCAATTTCATATTGGTCCAAACATTCCTCGTTGTTAAAAACAAATTTTATTTACTGAATTGATTCTTTACCTGGAAAGTAAGTGAGGGGTGGATTAGAAGCCATCTTTGAAAATATGACCAATCCTTGACAGTACCATTCATAGTCAAAAGTAACCCTTCACACAAACACACACACACACACATACACACAAAGCTGTACATCCAAACCTGAAATGAACCTCATTTATCTTAAGCTACATGTCAGTATCACATATTCAGACATGAAATTCTATAGGAATACACAAAGTCTGAATACTGTAGGGCATTGCAAAGAAATCAAATCAAATCAAATCAAACCTTTATTGTCAATGCACAACATGTGTACAATGAAAATAGAAAATTACCTTGATTATTCCTGGGTAACTCACAAGTAGTTCACAATAAAAGACCCCATTTTTATTATTTTTACAACTTCAGGAATTTGTAGTTCAGTCCTGATGAAACAGAAATATTACCAGTAAATCTATTGTCTCGACTACACATTTTAATCAAGGAAGCACACTGTACAATAGTTATGACAGCAATTTTAATCACATATATTTTGCTACATGATGTGGTCACTCATGGAAGAGGTTTTCGAAGAGAATTAAATTTATGAGAGATAAGTCTATCAATGGCTGCTAGGCATAATAGCCACATATTGCTTCCAGCATTAGAGACAATAAATTTTGAAGCACCCATTCTAGGATAAAAAAATAGAATATTTATGTTTTCACATCCAGTTTGAGGATTTCCAAAGGCTTCTGGTTGGTCTTAGTGGAAACAATATGTGCAGAACTAAATAGGCCTTTGGTTTGGCTTCAAAGGAATCTAAAGTTTTACTGATCCCATAAAAGCTAGGATTCTACCTACAAAGGAATCTCAGTTCAGAAGACTTGAAGACACATCTTTGAAAATATCCTGCCAACAGTTACTGATATTTTCCTTCATGGGAAAGCTCAGTCCATGTTGTAGGGCAGGGGTGGGCAAACTTTTGGGGGGCCGCATTGACTTTTAAAATTTGACAGACGGGCCGGGTCAGCACAAGATTTTTTGGGAATCGCCCCCCACCCTTTCCTCCACCTTCTCCGCCTTCCCCTCCCCTCGGAGGCCCCCTGAGTCAGGAGTTGCTACCGCCGGCACGGCTCCACGCGGCTCCAGTCCCGCGTTGCCTCGGGAAGGGAAAGGCAAAAAGGAAGAGCCGCGGCAGTGCTTTGTAACAGCAGCAGAGGCACCGGAGGCTCGGGTTCAGTGGCTCCTGGTTTTGCCTTTTCCTTCCCAAGGCAACGCGGGACTGGAGACGCACGGAGCTGCGCCAGCGGTAGCAATTCCAGACAGCCCCAGCCGGACACCTGAGCAGAGCCTGGGCTAAACTGCCTGTTGCTGCTGCCGGAGCACTGCCGGGTCGTCTCCTCCAAGCAGCCCGCCCGCCTGCCGGGCTTCCCCTCCGCCACGTGGCTCAGGGCCAGGCACGAGCGCCTGCGAGTTAAAAGGAAGCCGAAAGTTGCTGGGAAGTTGCTCGGGTTTCCAGGGCTTCCAGGCTTAAACTTTGCACAGGCAAAGTTTGCAGGCGGGAGCATCTTCCCACCGAGGAGCGGGAAGGGTTCTGCCTGGCGGGTGGACGGGCGGGCTGCTTGGAGGAGGCGACCCGGCGGTGCTCCGGGTTTCCCCTCCGCTGTGCGGCTCAGGGCCAGGCATGAGCATCCGCGAGGAAAAAGGAAGCCACAAGTTGCTGGGAAGTTGCTCGGGTGCTGGGAGCAGGCTTTTAAAGTGCCGCCCGAGCAGGACCACTGAGCCGGGAAACGGGGCACCAAGGCAGGGCAAGGCTCCACCAGCAGCGGCCTAGCTTTAGGTGGCTCCAAGCAGCTTGCTCCAAGCAGCCCGCCCACCCGCTGGGCGGAAATCTTCCCGCTCCTCGGCGGGAAGATGCTCCCGCCTGCAACTTTGCCTTTGCAAAGTTTAAGCCTGGAAGCCCCAGAAAAAAAAGGGGGATCGGTGGGGACTCACCTTCGGAGAGGTCGCACTCGAAGGTGATTTCGAACTCCCAGCCGAGGCCTTTGCAAAGTTCTTCTTTTCTTTCCTACCCCAAGAGCCCTCCGCACTGTTTTGCAGCTTTGGGGGCCATGTGGCACAGGGCAATACACCACGCCCAGCTATTTTTTTTCAGGGGCGGGCTGGATTGGACAGACCAACAGGCCAGATGTGGCCCATGAGCCATAGTTTGCCCACCCCTGTTGTATGACCAGTATTCCAAAAGGCATTATCAGCACCATACATCTTCTAAAGATATGTTATAGACAGTGATTATGAACCTTTTCGTTGTGGTGTGGGAAAAGCACCCACATGCCACAATGTAATGTGCCCTGCTCCCCCCCCCCGCCCATGCGTGTGCAACACCCCCACTGGAAATAATAGAAGTGCCTGTTTTCAGCCTCCAGAGGGAGGCCATTTTTGCCCTCCCAGAGGTTCAAAGAAAGCCTCTGGAGCTTCAGGAGGCTGATAATGGGCCCGTTCTGGCACTTCCAGTATTTCCAGAAGGCCTTTTTTTTGGCCTCCCAAGGCTGCAGAGGCTTTCCTCAAGCCTTTGGGAGGGTGAAAAAGCCTCAAACAGGACGAAAATCAGCTGGGAGACACACACATGCACAGTGCAGGAAAATTTGGCCGTGGCTCTCATGCCCACACAAATGGCTCTGCGTGCCATCTGTAGCACGCATGCCATAGGTTCGCCATCACGGTTATAGACTATCCAGTCATAACCCATTGTCTACCCAGTTATTTCAACCAAAACTCTGCAAAGGTTGCAGATGCTTTCTTGAAGAGATGATTGGTTCCTTCACTGAGAATCAGTGTAGCAGGTTCCTTTGATTGAAAATTTGCAAACTTCTACTCTGCAAGATAACTTTTATGAGAATAAAATAAATAAATCACTGGATGAAGTAATTAGGCAATAGCTGAGTCATCCTTCAGGGTGAACCACCATGGTAGGAAAGAGTCAAAGTTAAACTCACATGGGTTCATTCTAAGAAAGATTCTTAGCATGAGATCTAGCCAGAGCAAAGCAATACCTTGGGTTTTGTTTATCCATGAATCAAGTGTCTGACAGTATTAAAGAGTGACCTTAATACAAAATATGAATTCATTGAACACATCACCAACCTGCACACTCAGTAAGAAAACAGGCACAGTGTTCATTAAGTGATTTGTTATTGTCCATTAAATCAAAAGTGCCAAACGTAAGAGCAAGGGTCATTCTCAGCCCCTTTTTGGAATCCCAGTGAACACTGCATGATGCCACATGGATTATCAAATCAACTTCAGAGGCTGGAAATTCTATGCCCTTAATAAATACAAAGGTTGGTTCAATTCCTGGCTGTGATTGTCTGCCACAGCACAATATTTGCATGCCTAAGGCAATGCTGTGGTTTATCTTAACCATGGATTATTGACTAAGTCATAACAGTCTATTTCATTCAATGAACCATGAACTATGAATCATGAACTATGAACCATGGCTTACAGATAGTAATGATTTTGTTTATTTTGCTTTGTTGTTTTTATTATGGTATTTTAATAGGCTTCAGGAATTTTAAGATGCCTTGAAAATTGTCCAAGTGGCTAATATTGATGGGAGTTGATGGTCCAAGGCTACTAGAAAGTGTTGTGTTGTCTACTGATCAAGTGAAACATATTAATGTCTTTTCATATGTATTAGTTTACTCTGTTTGCAACACAATGTGTATTTTCAGAAAATAGTTATGTGACATCCCCATCATATGGGCCATAACCCTCTGTCACCATCCTCATTCAAAGTTGACAGAAAAGTCCCTCCTAGATCAGCTCACATTCCAATGAACAGCAACCAAATAATTCTCACCAGTCCAGATCTTTTCACTCTGCCTACCACTGGCCCCAATGGAGCTTAGCCACAAATGCCAAGGTTCTTTACTGCAAGGTTGATCCAATCCATCCCAGTTCTGAATAAGACAGAGGAAGCCATCAAAATGACCACTGCACTGTTGTGAATGCATAAAATGTAATAAAGTTATTTGGAGCTTGGAGTTAAGTGCGGGGTTCTGGCCCTGCACTTCTGATTGGCTGTCCAATGGCAGGATCGGATTGGCCCATTCGGGGGAATCTGATTGGCCGTTAACAGAGCCTCTGTATTGGTTCAATGGAACAAGTGCTCCTGAATTCTTATTGGTTAAATAGTTATTGGGTTATCTTTATAAGAGGGTCGGAGTTGCCCTGTTTTCGAAGCTGTCACTATGTAATAAAAAGAGTTGAAGTTCACCGTTTAACTGGCTCGTCTCCATTCATTATCGCCCATGCCTCAAACTTGACACTGGCGACGAGGGTGGGATGTGGAGACAGCAGAGCTGACTGAAGAAAAAGAAGAAGAAGAAGAAGAAGCCGAGCACGTGACTGACGACGCACAACGCCGGAACCATGTCCAGCGGCGTCATACCACCCGCTCCATTTGATCCAGCGCAAGAGGACTGGAAGTCCTACATGGATCGCTTCCAAATGTTTTTAGAAACTAACAATTTGAAGGATACCTCAACCGGGAAGAAACGGGCGGTATTCCTAACGCATTGCGGACCAACTGTATTTAAGATGGCTAAAGCACTAGCCAAACCAGCTGAAGTGAAGGCCATGGACTGGGACGTCCTCGAACCCACACTAAGAGCTCATTACGCACCGACTGTGCCCATGCTCGTAAAAAGGCATGAGTTCTACCAAAGGAACCAGCAGAAAGGAGAAAGCGTCGCCGACTTTGTCGCAGACCTCCGAAACCTGGGAGGTCTCTGCGGGTTTGCCGACCTAGAAGAGGCCTTAAGAGATAGAATAGTCCTGGGATTAGATGCACCAGGCGTGCAAAGCAAGCTGATGGCAAAAGGCGACATCAGCCTTGCCAATGCCATCGCGGATGCTGCTGCGGTGGAGGCCACCAAGAAGTCCGCTGCCCAACTGCNATCAGCCTTACCGATACCATCGCGGATGCTGCTGCCGCGGAGGCCACCAAGAAGTCCACTGCCAACTGCGCCGAAACCGCACTCCAGCACAACAAGCGATGAGTGACCTTTTATCCAAGACTGAAGGACAGCTTTCGACGACCCACCACAAGGACCTCTCTTCGTCGTCAGACAGCAACGAAGAAGGGGTCCGTCGACTGCGGTCTGAGTGGGGCCACTACCCGAAATCCTTAAGTCCCTGCACTGGTTGCGGGGCCAACCATCCCAGGTCCGAATGCAAATTCCGCGACGCACTCTGCCATGAGTGCGGTAAGAAAGGCCACATCGGACGGGTGTGCCGAAGCTCACAAGGAACCGGCCTAGCCTCGAAGGGGGCTAACTACCACCAATCAACAGGAAACCGTCCTGTAAGGCGAGAACCAGGAAACCACTCCTACAGAAACCGAGTTTAAACCGCACCACGAGGCGAGAAGCGGCTAACCATACTATCACTATCGGTCACACCTCTGTCTTAGACGCCAAGAAAATTCGAATTCCTGTGTCATCGAGAACAGGCCCTGCCAAATGGAAGTCAACTCGGGATCGTCTCTCTCGATGGTTTCCTGGAAGACGCTCAAGCAACTCATCCCCATTATCCAGCGCCAGGACCTTCGTTATCAAAGACTTATTCTCAAGGACTATCAAGGAAATAGAATCCCTGTCGTCGGATCCATTCGAGTCAGGGTATCATTCAAAAAGCGCACAGCATACTTACCGCTAACAGTGATCGACAAAGATCGGCCTAGCCTGCTAGGTCTTTTGCGCCACTTGGCATTGAAGTGGCTGGCATAAATCGGGTCAGCGAAAGCGACTGGGAGGAGGACCTCGTCCACGAATTCCGAGACGTCTTCGCCAAACAATTAGGCGAGTACAAGGGGACCCCAATATCGTTCAGCCTTGACCCAAAGATAGCTCCCATCCGCCTTAAGCCCCGTCGAGTTCCATTTGCTTTAAAGCCGAAAATCGACGAACAGCTCAATAAACTAAAAGCTCAGGGGGTGCTAGAACCTACCGATCATTCTCCCTGGGAGACCCCAATAGTAACACCAATAAAGCCAGATGGGTCCATTTGAATTTGTGGGGACTACCGGGCCACCGTGAACCACGCCCTACAGCAAAATGCTTATCCGGTGCCAGTGGTGCAGCACCTCCTGCATTCCCTTGGGGATGGAAAAATCTTCACTAAATTAGACTTTGCTCAGGCATATCAGCAGCTACCTGTTGATGAGAAGATGGCACAGGCACAAACGATAGTGACCCACCGAGGTGCTTTTAAATGTACCCGGCTCCAATTCGGAGTCAGTGTTGCCCCGGGAATTTTTCAAAGCCTTATGGAGAAGTTACTACAAGGGATTAAGGGCGTGGTCCCAAACTTTGACGATGTATTGATTGCTGCATCAACAAAGAAAGTATTGCAAGATCGCTTAAAGTTAGTACTGCAAAAATTCCAAAACGCCGGCCTTAAAGTAAAAAAGAACAAGTGCAAATTGTATACCGATCACGTCGAGTTTTTAGGGTACCTAATTGACAGTCAGGGTATTCACCCTACCGACAGTAAATTGAGAGCAATAAAAAACGCTCCCAGGCCTCGGAACAAGGCCGATCTCCAGGCGTTCCTAGGCCTTTTCAACTTTTATAATGTATTTCTACCGCATAAACGGTTGCTGAACCGTTACATCGCTTGCTTGACAAAAAGGCAAATTGGTTGTGGGGTCATAAAGAAGAACAGGCATTTTGTAATATAAAANGACACTTTCAAAAACTGAGCGAAATTATAGCCAGATCGATAAAGAAGCCCTTGCAATCGTATCTGCCGTTAAAAGATTTCACGAGTATGTGTATGGCCGGGTTTTTACTATCGTGACTGGCCACAAACCGTTATTGGGGATAAAAGCTGGAGATAAGCCCACTCCTTACATATTATCCCCCAGGATGACTCTCTGGTCAGAATTCTTGGCTGCTAACAACTATCGGCTGCAATACCGGCCGGGAAAAGCTATTCCCCACGCCAATGCATTGAGCTGGGCACCACTCCCAGAGACTCTTGCTGATCCCGCTCCAACTTTAACCATCTTGCAAATCGAATCGCTGCATGCACCGCCATTAACCGGCCGAGATATCACGAGGGAAACCAAACGTGACCCCACCTTAGCGCGCGTCCTGAGCTGAGTAGAACGCGGATGGCCATTGGACCAGCTATAAAGACGACTTCACACCATTCAAGATGCGGCAAACAGAGTTGTTCTCGAAAAAAGGGCTGTGTCATCTGGGGCGATAGAGTCATTGTCTCAGAACGACTCCAGAAAGCAATACTCAGAACCTTGCACGATGGCCATCCCGGCATCGTGAGAATGAAGGCCCTTGCGCGAAGCTACGCTTGGTGGCCTGGCATTGACAAACACATTGAGAACTGTGTTAAAACTTGCCATAGATGCCAGGAAGTGAGCAACGCCCCACCAAAAGCCATTCCAACTGAGTGGGAAACGCCACGAGGACCATGGTCCCGTATTCACTTGGACTTTGCGGGGCCGACCAAAGGCCACACCTTCCTTCTAACTGTCGATGCCTACTCGAATTGGCTCGAGATTCACCGTATGACCAACACGACCACCGAAGCAGTCATCAAAAGACTGGAAAGACTGTTTGCAACCCACGGACTGCCAGACGTTCTGGTATCTGACAATGGGCCCCAATTTACCACGCTGTCCTTCGAGCAATACCTCGCTGACTGTGGCATCCGACATGCGCTCACCTTGCCTGCACATCCTGCTACCAATGGAAGGGCTGAGCGCATGGTTCAATTCGTTAAAAAGACTTTGCAGAAAATAGACTACGATAACATCGATGACAGAATCAACCGAATCGTCTTACTACAACACATCACACCGCACAGCCTCACTAATAAAACTCCTGCTGAACTGCAAATGGGACGCAGGCTCCGCTCCCACCTCGACCGGTTACACCAAGCTTATGAGCCGGAAAAACCACTTGGATCCAGCAGCCGATGCCGTACCTTCCAGGTAGGCGATTGCGTATACGCTAAAAACCTGTCCAGTGATCCTCTGTCGGTTGAAGCAACAATCATACATGTAACTGGCCCAAGATCCTACGTCGTAAAATGCTTCGACGACAAAATATGGAAATGCCATATCGATCAGTTAGGATCACGGCTCCGTTCCAAAATTTCCGAAGTCCCTAATGACCAAGCTGAGTGGGGGGGAGATACAGAAGAAGACGAAACCCCGATAGAAGAAAACCCATTCGGAAGAATCGATAGTGGAATAGAGGCACAGGAAAGAGATCTAGAGACGGTAGTAGGTCTACCTCAAGGAGTTACCGACAATAGAGGAGAGGGTGGAAGCGTGAATGCTGAACCTGAAGAAACCCCTTCGCTAAACAACGATCTACCTCAGCAAAATGGTAGCCAAAAGCAGGACGCATAGCAGAAGTCGAACAGACTAATAAAGCAACCGTCCTATCTAAAGGACTATGTAACTGCGCCCTGTAAAAAGAAGCCAGGGGGAAGGGATGTTGTGAATGCATAAAATGTAATAAAGTTATTTGGAGCTTGGAGTTAAGTGTGGGGTTCCGGCCCTGCACTTCTGATTGGCTGTCTAATGGCAGGATCGGATTGGCCCGTTCGGGGGAATCTGATTGGCCATTAACAGAGCCTCCGTATTGGTTCAATGGAGCAAGTGCTCCTGAGTTCTTATTGGTTAAATAGTTATTGGGTTATCTATATAAGAGGGTCGTAGTTGCCCTGTTTTCGGAGCTGTCACTATGTAATAAAAAGAGTTGAAGTTCACCGTTTAACTGGCTCATCTCCATTCATTATCGCCCATGCCTCAAACTTGACATGCACCATGTGGTGGACTGAGGGGCAGCTTCAGGATGCAAACTGGGTTTCCCACAGGATTATCTCCTTGCTCCTACACCCAAAGCTATTTTGTTGTTAATTGCTAAGTCATGTCCGACCCTTTGTGACCCCATGGACAACGTTCCTCCAGGCCTTCCTGTCCTCTACCATCTTCTGGAGTCCAGTTAAGCTCATGCCGACTGCTTCAATGACTCCATCCAGCCACCTCATTCTCTGTCATCCTCTTCTTCTATTGCCCTCAATCGTTCCCAGCATTAAGTTCTTCTCCAGTGAGTCCTTCCTGCTCATTAGGTGGCCAAAGTATTTGAGTTTCTCCTTTAGGATCTGGCCTTCTAAAGAGCAGTCAGCATTGATCTCCTCGAGGACTGACCAGTTTGATCGCCTTGCAGTCCAAGGGGATTGCAGGAGTCTTCTGCAGCACCATAGTTCAAAGGCCTCAATTCTTTGGTGCTCAGCCTTTCTTATGTTCCACCTTCCACAATATACCCAATGCTCTAGTGTTGGTATAATGCAGTCATGTTATTAAAGATTCCTGAGAAATCATGTTAAATTATTAAAAAATATTTTTAAAAAATACTTACAAGGCTTTGTGAATTAAGCTTTCCCCCAAAAGAGTACAGATAGTCCTCAACTTACAACAATTCATTTAGTGACTATTCAAAATTACAATGGCCCTGAAAAAAGTGACATAGGACTGTTTTTCACATTTATAACTACTAATTCATTGTCACCCTTGACCCTGGTTTTATCATAATTCATATTCTCCAATGGTCATCAATCATGCTCTCTCGTTAGATTTTTGCACGGCAGAAACTTCAATCACCCAGTTACAATCTCTGAAAAATTATGTATGGAATGCACTTTTGATTTCCAAGCTGCCACGTTGCTTTTTCAAACCCCTTTCCCCCCTCCCTTTCTGTTGGCAACTCTAAAATGACCATAGAAATATTTTATGAGTTGACATAATCCTCAACTTAAAACTGTTCATTTAGTGACCGTTTGAAGTTACCACAGCACTGAAAAAAGTAACTTATGAACGTTTTTCATACTTACAGCATCCCAGTGGGCACATGATCAAAATCCAGATGCTTGGCAAATGACTTATATTTATAACCGTTGCACTGCAACCAGGGTCATGTGATCACTTTTTGCACCCTTCTGACAAGCAAAGTCAATGGGGAAGCCAAATTCACTTAACAACCATGTTACTAACTTAACAACTGCAGTGATTCCCTAAACAACTGTGGCAAGAATAGTGGTAAAATGGAGCAAAACTCACTTAACAAATGTCTCACTTAGCAACAGAAATGTTGAACTCAATTGTGGTCGTAAATCAAGGACTAGCTGTATTCTAAATAAGTTTGCACCAAGAGAATTCCTTTTGTGTCCAATCACACTCGGCCAATAAAGAATTCTATTCTATTCTAAGTTCCATCTCTGCATTTGTTCAAAGTTCTCCACAGAAATGGATCATAAAACCATCCATTTTCACTTTGCGAAAACTAAATTAAATCCACAAGGAATGAGAAAGCAAAGAGGACGAAAAGAGGGAAGGAGAAGAGTAACTTGTGGCAAACTTTTTCATGCCCCAATGGTTGCTTATGTGTGTGACAATCATTGCTTCTTCTCCCCCCCCCCACTAGCAGTCCTACAGGCTAGGGTGTAAAATGTTTGCCTCTGGGGACTGAAGTGTGTTATTGTTGCTGGTTGTGTAGAATTGTGGAAGATGGAACTCCATTAAGGGTGTTATAGACAGGAGACTACACAAGATGACTTCACACTGGATAAATGGATTTAATAGTTCAGCGGGAATGGGCTGAGGGCTGCTAATGGAACAAGGAAAAAGCAGTTTTAATCTAGTCTACATGAGTTGCCACTGGAAGCAATAAAGACTATTTGTGGAATACCTTACAGAGCTTATGCATCTAAGATTGTCATCATTTTCTACTATGGTTAAAAAAGTATGGTGGGGAGACTTCCACATCATGCTGCAGCACAGTGCAGAGCAGATTATTTTCAATTTGACAGATGACGTACAGAAGCCAGAGACCAGCAAAACTGGAAGGTTCAATCCGTTGCTTATATTTGCATAACCAGGACAGCATCATTTGGCACCAGTCAGAACAGAGTCCCGAGAGCCAAAAGAAGGATCCGCCATTTAGACTGTGGTGTTAGAAAGAGTTTGTTTTAGAATTCTGTTCATTTTTTTCTAGGTGGTTAATGTGCATCCAGTTTAAATTGCATCCAGTTTTGATCACCACATTATAAAAAAAGATGTTGAGACCAGTGGTGGGATTCAAATTTATTTTACTACCAGTTCTGTGGGCGTGGCTTGGTGGGCATGGCATGGCATGGCTTGGTCGGCGTGGCAGGGGAAGAATACTGCAAAATCTCCATTCCCACCCCACTCCTGGGGGAAGGTTACCACCGGTTCTCTGAACTACTCAAAATTTCTGCTACTGGTTCTCCAGAACTGGTCAGAACCTGCTGGATACCTAAGGGAGTTCAATAACCCGTCATTTCAGTGTGCCAAGATATCTGACTGCCTGGGCAGTGTTTATTTTCATTTATACAGTTTTGAAAAACAGAAAAGGACAGCAGAAACAGCACTTCCATTGGTCAATTCCCTTCACCAATCCTTAAGAATAGTGGTGATGTTAGTAAGGTAAGATCACGTATCAGCTCGGGATAGCTCTGCAACATCCTGGTGATGTGAAATAGGTGAGATAATGTTTAAGGCATGTAGGATTTGTGGCAGTGTGCTGCTCACACCCCCTACAGGATCTACATCGCGACTACAAATACCACCTCTGATGTCCACCACTTTTGCGTTGGTTAAAGTGGCACAGTGGTTAAAGCGCAGTATTGAAGGCAAACTCTGTTCACAGCCTGGAGTTTGATTTTCATTAGTTCAAGGTTGACCCAGTCTTCCACCCTTCCAAGTTTGGTAAAATGAGGGTCCAAATTGTTGGGGGCAATATGCAAATAATCTTTCTACATTGTAAATGGCCCAGAGAGTGCTGTGAAATGCTATGGGGCAATGTATAAGCCTAGATGCTATTGCTATTAAACAAACACACACACACACACATGCAAGCAATGGATCAGCAACAGAACCATCTCAAGATCCCATCAGTCCCCTGAGACCCCTGTTCTGACCCAACCTGGTTCCAAGAGAGCAAACACAAGACAGCAGCCCTCACCTTTTAAGGTTTAATTCACAAATTCTGTTTCTTCACAGATAAAAGACTGCTTCCAACTAATTAGCTCCAACAAGAAAGAGTCTTGCCAAGTTGTTTTTCAAGGCTGCCAAAAATCCACAGATAAGAAATAGCTTACAAGAGTTTTCAAATACTAACTATAATGTTCATGAGGGTGAGTTTCAGAGCATCTTTGCCTTCTGCAAAGAACGCTTCTTCAAACCTGGCTTTTATCCTCTTGAGGGAGGGGCCATTACCTTGCAGCCTTACTCTCGAGTCGCCCGTGCTGCTGTAACTGCTCTTTCCTGCAATCCTGCACGCACATACGCACTTGGCACAGGCTCCTTGGGAACCTCCTCATCACTGCTGCCAGCCCCCACAATCTCTGAAGGCAGCAGTCCACTCCTTAATGGTCCTGGCCCCTCATCCGAGTCCTCGCTCTCCTCCACCATCTGCACCTGCTGCTGGCTAACCACAACAACCCCCAAGAATCAAGAAATAGCTGGCAGGGGGGAGTCATTTCAAGCAGAAGAATGTTCATAAGTTTCAACTAATGTGAAATATAAGATGCATGTGGGAAGAAAAGAAAAGAAATTATCTGAAAGAGGAAGGAGGCAGACCATGTCCTGTTTGGGCAGCCATCTCACTCTGTAGAGGCATAGACCAGCTGCTGACCAGTCACATCTTTTCAGGGACAGAAAGAAAAGGATTAAAATTGAAAAAAGTAGCAAATGACTGCAGAAGAATACCACCAATACCACCAACATACACACAAACACAGCAAATATATCCAGATTTCAACATTTAGGAGCATTTTGGTAAATTTTAAGGATGAGAATAGAGGTTGAAGTCTTCTGGGAGAAATCAACTTACTAATCAATGAAGCAACTAGCTGTCCTTCATATCTCATTAAATTTATCCTTAACTCCAATTTTTCAGGCAAAATTGACCATTTCAACCATTTCTGAAGGCTAGGATGGGGGAGAGGTTTACAATAAGAACAGTCTGTTTTCTAAAGTCCTTAGAGTGTCATTCCTGTTTTTAATGCCAACCCTCAAACACCACAATAAAATGAACCTGCTTCCTCCCAGAAGACCTAGAGACCTTAACTAACCAATGAAGCAACTAGCTATCCTAAAATCCTACCCAGCTTTGTGGTAACCGTGTGGACAAAGAGGTCACTGGTGGTCATTGTGCAAAGTCCCAACCTCTTTGCCAAGTTCTGTTGCTGCAATCTGCAGGAAATTTCAAAACAGAAAGGAGCAGGGAACTTTTGGGAATGAAACAAACTTAGGAAACTGAATGCTAATGAAAAGGGCAAATACTAGGAGAGAAATGGCTCCAGTGCAGGCTGGCTAATGACCCAAAGAGATGGGAAAGATAAGGGAGACAGAATATTTGGCCAGATAAGAGAGCCTTTCGGCATTCAGTTCAAGGTCAGTCTTGAACTAGCCGTCAGACGGATGGACGGACAGACAGATGGATGGACGGACAGATGGGCAGACGGACGGACGGACGAACAGATGGACAGATGGACGGACAGACAGGCGGACGGATGGACAGATAGATGGACAGGCAGATGGATGGGCAGATGGACAGACAGACAGACTGACAGACGGACGGACGGACGGACGGATGGATGGATGGATGGATGGATGGATGGACAGACAAATGGACAAATGGACAGACGGACAGACAGACAGACAGATGGATGGACAGATGGACAGACGGACGGACAGACAGATGGATGGACAGACAGACAGATGGACGGACGGACGGAAAATATGTAGATGGGATGTTCACTTTTACCTGTTTAACCAAATAAATAAATGTTCTTTCTTCATCCATTCTCTTCCGTATAATCCAGAATTATTAATTTACTCAGCTAAGAAAGGATGAACAAATAACTGCAACTCTGAGCCATAGCTGTTGTGGCCCGCCAGCTGCCACTGGAGCTGGCAACAGAATCAGATGATAAGGAAGTTGGAGCTGATATGAGTGAGTGAAGAATAGCTGGGGCCTGTTCCAGATGCACATATGCACAGAGTTGTTAGGAGAAGGGAACAAGAGAGGACAAGGAGTCGACTCGGGAAGCAAAGCACATGTGGATGCTGAATGGCCCCTCTCTGGCTGAGGAATAAATAGAAGGAAAAGGGAATGGTTGTCATAGGAGACAACAGTTCGCCTTTCTGAAGATTTTTCTCATTGTGTTTTGTGCCACAGAAACTGCTTGCCAGAACTTAATTTGCAGCCTTTTGGCTGAGAGCTCCCGGCCTTGCAAGGAACTGATAAGGTCTGTTGCTGCAGTTAACTCTTTGAAGGACTGTTGCCTGGAATAGGTGGGTGAATGCAATTAATTCACGTGAGGTAAATAAAGAGAGGGGTTTTTCGTGACAAGGAGTCTGTTTCTTGCTTCTGCTAAGACTGGGTCAGAACAATAAATTGTGCTTCTAATCTAGGCCATAGATGGACGGAGATGCTGGCTATGTCATTTAAAATAAGTCAGATGGCCATGCAACTTTCTTTCACATTTATATTAAAAGACTTATGCCAATACAAGAAAATTATATATAATTATGATGCTTGTAATGATATACCTACAGAAACATCTTAAGCAGATCTTTAGCTCTAGTCTCATTACATTTACATGCATACATTTAGACTAACACAATTCTTTGAGTACTCCAGATAAATATAAGAGCTTGCAAGTGAATCATCTAAAGTCCTGCTCAAGTCACATTGTTAATGTAAAAGTGTCATTAGCTACGGTGATAGCAACTGTAGAGTAAAAGCATTTTAGAGCACTCCAGCTCTCATGATAGAGGAGATACTTTTCTATATATGATGGTGTTCTTCACCTTTTCTGAATAGACACTTGGTTCTCCAACTTTGTACCAATCATTTATTTTATAATAACAGAGTTGGAAGGGACCTTGGAGGTCTTCTAGCCCAACCCCCTGCTCAGGCAGGAAACCCCATACTATTTCAGACAAATGGTTGTCCAATCTCTTCTTAAAAACTTCCAGTGTTGGAGTATTCACAAATTCTGGATGCAAGTTGTTACACTGATTAATTGTTCCATCAAGAAATTTCTCCTTAGTTCTAGGTTGCTTCTCTCCTTAATTAGTTTCCATCCATTGCTTAGTTTCCATCCATTGCATCCATTCAGATGCTTTTGCGCAGAGGTCGCCAACCTTTTGAACCTCAGGGACCACCAAACTCATTATTTTAAATCTTGCAGACCACTAATATGAATTTTGACTGGTGGTGGCTTGCTGACATTGGCGGGAAGGTCGGTCCCATATTCCAGAGCTGCAGTAGTCACAGGACTGGCCTTTTGGTCACCCTGGAGCAGCTGCTCCTCCACCCAGGTGCACCAGCCTGCCATGGACTGGAGGAACTGCTCTGAGATGACCAAAGGGCCAGTCCTGTGACTACTGCAGCTCTGGAATATGGGACCGACTTTCCCTCCCTTGCCGTTGGTCTTACCTTCCAGTTCCAGCTCATGTGAGTCTACTCAAGGCAAGGTTTGCGCTCAGCCGAAGGGTGGGGGTCATCCGGTAGGTGGGCCATGTGGGTGGCACAGCCTTGTGTTCCTGCACAGCCTGGATTAATTGCTTTTGGGGGAGTACTTGAGGGGGGACATTTCTTTGTGGACCACCAAAATGTTCTCACAGACCATCAGTGGTCCCTGGCCCACCGGTTGGCGACACTGCTTTGGAGAATAGCTTGACTCCCTCTTCTAACCCTGAGATATTGGAAGATTGCTATCATGCCACCCCTAGTCCTTCTTTTCATTAAACTAGACATACCCAATTCCAGCAACTATTCTTCATATGTTTTATCTTTGTTGCTCTTCTCTGCATTCTTTCTAGAGTCTCAACATCTTTTTTACATCGTGGCAACCAAACTGGATGCAATATTCTAAGTGTGGTCTTATCAAGGAATTATAAAATGGTGTCAGCACTTCATGTGATCTTGATTTTATCCCTCTGTTAATGCAGCTGGAACTTTGTCCTCCCAGGGGCCTACATCCCCTTTGGATGGTCATTAAATGAGTAGTTGCAAATCAGGACTTTCTGTAGGAGCATTAGGGTACCACAAATATAAATATTCTTAGACTAGTTGATTTCTGTAGCCCTTAAGTTCAGTTAACAGTATATTGCACATTGGCCACAGGCTCTCAGAAATAGTCCATACATAATTGATTTATTTACCTCATGAAAATTCCTGCATCCATCTCTATGTTACACCCTTCAAGCATGCTACATCATCAGATTAATGTTTTAAGCACTTGTGTGTAGCATCAGGCTTGTTTTTTCTTTAACATTCCCTAATTTTCTCCCCTTCAGAAAACAAATTTATTAAAGGGATCTTTCAGACAGCTTAAATTAAATAATGTGGCATTAACAAATAAAGTTTTATATCTCAGGATGTCACAAGAAAGAAATTGCTGCAATATAAATAGCTATTTAATGCTATAAC
The DNA here is from genome assembly GCA_004319985.1 of Emydocephalus ijimae. Lineage (NCBI taxonomy): Eukaryota > Metazoa > Chordata > Lepidosauria > Squamata > Elapidae > Emydocephalus > Emydocephalus ijimae. Next base: position 19,244 of record BHEV01057251.1, read on the forward strand.
AGAAGGGGAGAAAGTCCATTTTTCTTTAGCTCCTGACAGCCATTTGTTATCTCTCCCCCTAACCCACCCCCAGCGTCCCCATTGCAAATCACCCAGCAACCCTAGAGCACAAATATCACAAATGTAAAGCAAGGGAATGTCATCTGTTCTTTGAGATATGGAACAATATATTTTTCAAGCAAACAACTCTCCCCCTTCTTACAATATGAATACACACACACACACATTGATTTGTCATGCCTGTTTCAGAGAACTAAACCAAAATGGCTTTGGTCCAACAAGACATGGACATCACAGGTTCTGAAGAAATCATTCAAAGATACAGTTACTATGAATTCTAATACATGTTAGAAGTTTGATCTGCTCAGTCCTTTTTGATCAATATCTCTTGCTTCTAAGTCCAGGGCTGTCCAAACTTGATAACTTTAACACTTGTGGACTGCAGCTCCCAGAATTCTCCAGCCACCCATGCTGACTGTGATATTCTGGGAGTGAAGTCCACAAGCCTGAAAGTCTCCAAGATTGGATATCCTTGTTCTAGCTCAGGGGTGTCAAACTCAAGGCCTGGGGGCCAGATCCAGCCTGCGGGATGCTTAGATCTGGCCACAGGACCACCCTAGAAACAGCAAAGGTGCTTCTGCCAGCAAAAAACAGAGCTCAGTGTTGTGGCCCGCTGGCAGCTGATGGAGCTGGCAGCAGAGTCAGACAGCGAGGAGGTTGGGGGGGAACCTGGGCCAGTCCTAGAGGCTGAGGAAGGCTCAGACGAGGGCTCTGCATCAGAGACAAAGATGGGGTCAGGGCAGGCTGGCAGTCATCAGCTGCCTTCAGGCTTGGACAGCAGTGAAGCAGAGGAGCTTCTGGAACCGGTTCCCAGCCTGTGCATGCGCAGAGCTGCCAAAAGGAAGGAACAATTATGAACTTAGGGTCAACGTGGGAGTAAGATCACAGGTGGATGATGAATGGCCCCTCCCAAAAGGATTAAAAGAGGAGCAAAAGGGGAAGGGGCTTTTGCAGGAAAAAATTTGTTCGTTCATTCCAGCCTTATGAAGATTTCTCTGTGTAACCCAGAAACTCTGTACCCAGCCCTTCCCTGCCAGTAGTGTGTGTGGAAATATTTACGGGCAGCTTTCCAATATAGATAAGGTCTGAGCTAATAATTATACCTTTACAAGACTCTTTGCCAGGCCATTGGCTGAATGGGAATGCAATAAATTCATATTCATTTAATAAAAGAGGTTTGCCAGGACTCAGAATTTGCTTAGTGCTTTTGGGGGAAACCTAGGACAGAACACTCAGTGGGACTCACACGGCCTTCGTGAGTGTTGTGAATGCATAGTATGCAATAAAGTTATTTGGAGCTTGGACTTAAGTGCAGGGTTCTGGCCCTGCACTTCTGATTGGCTGTCTAATGGCAGGATCGGATTGGCCCGTTCAGAGGAATCTGATTGGCCATTAAAAGAGCCTTCGTATTGGTTCAATGGAGCAAGTGCTCCTGAGTTCTTATTGGTTAAATAGTTATTAGGTTATCTATACAAGACGGTCGTAGCTGCCCTGTTTTTCTGAGCAGTCACTATGTAAATAAAAGAGTTGAAGTTCACCGTTTAACTGGCTCGTCTCCATTCATTATCGCCCATGCCTCAAACTTGACACTGGCGATGAGGGTGGGATGTGGAGACAGCAGAGCTGACAGAAGAAGAAGAAGAAGAAGNTTCGATCCAGTGCAAGAGGACTGGGAGTCCAACATGGATCATTTCCAAATGTTTTTAGAAACTAACAATTTGAAGGATGCTTCAACTAGGAAGAAACGGGCGGTATTCCTAACGCATTGTGGACCAACCGTATTTAAGATGGCTAAAGCACTAGCCAAACCAGCTGAA
>BHEV01057252.1:0-14830 GCA_004319985.1 Emydocephalus ijimae
GGAAGACGCACAGGTCTTTCCTGACTGACAGAGCAGCGATCTCTGAAATCCTCCGGGCTGAAGTAATCGCCACCAGGAACATTTGTAGGATAGGAACTGGAGAGAGACTTCTCTTAGGGGTTCAAAGGGTGGCTTAGTGAGGGAAGACAGGACTCTGTTCAGATCCCATGTTGGGTACCGGTGAAGGGATAGAGGTCATAAGTTTGAGGCCCCTTTCAGAAATGCACGGATGCGGGGATGGTGAGAGAGGGAATTAGCACCCTTGCAGGAAATTCCGGTGGATAAGGCTGCTACCTGACGCCTTAGTGTGTTGGGGGACAGTCCCTTACCGAGACCCTCCTGGAGAAAGTCGAGGATTTGGGCCACAGATGGGTTCGTTGGGTCAATGCGGAGATTGGCACACCATTTGCGGAAATTGTTCCAAGTGGCGTCGTAAATCCTTCTGGTGGAGGGACGCCAGGCTGCTAAGATGGTATTAATGATTTCAGTGGAGAAATTTTCCCTCTTCAGACGTTCCTGCTCAACCTCCAGATGGCTAGCTGTAGCCATTGGGGGTCAGGGTGAAGAAGGGGGCCTTGAGACAGAGAAATCCTGTCTGCTGGGATCGTCCAGGGTGGGGCTACTGATAGGCTGCGGAGGTCCGCAAACCAGGAGCGACGGGGCCAATAAGGAGCTACCAGAAGCAATTCCGCCCTCTCGTGGAGGACCTTTTGTAGTACTCTGGGCACCAGTGCCAGAGGGGGGAAGGCGTAAAGAAGCCCCAAGGGCCACGGGCATCGAAGGGCGTTGTGGTTCTTCGCCCCAGGGATGGAAATCTGGAGATGAACCGTGGAAGTTGGATATTGCGGGTGTTTGGGCACCATGAATAAGAGTGAGTAGAAGCCCTGTCCCCTCTGGGATGGAGGAACTGGCTGGATGGCCTGAATGTCCAGTAGGTGCTGAATTGCCGAATCCATGAGGTTGCGTTTGGTGTGATTCTTGGAGAGGGGACATGGAATGTAGAAATCAGGGGGGGTAGAGAGGAACTCGAGGGCAAGGCCAAACCGGACGGTATCCCTGACCCAAGTGTCCGAAGTGGATGAGTCCCACCGACTGGCGAAGGCTTTAAGTCGCCCACCAATGGGGATGAGGTCAGGTTGCCTATCTGGAGCGCCGGAAGGGCCTGCTGCCAGAGCCACGAAAAGGCCTCTTGAAGTTTCCGCCTCTCCTGTGTCTATCGAAGGGGTCGGACCTGTCCTGGGGCTGTCCCGAACCAAAGGAGGGGGGCCTTTGGTACCTGGGGGGGAAGGGAGGTTGGGGATAGGGACGAAAGGGGCCCTCTGAAAGGGCTGCAGAGATCTGGGTTCTGACTTACGGGTGAGGGAAGGGAGGAATTTCTTTTTATTCCTTCCCTCGACTCGGAGAGGATCCAGGGAAGGTCAAACAGCTTATTTCCCGCTAGGGAAATTATTCTTGAGATCCGCCTGCCAGTGTCTTAGCCAGAGCAGGCGGCGGGCCAAGACGTGGGAGGAAATGGTGCGGGAGGAGAATTTTACTGAGTGAAAAGTGGCGTCTGCTGAGAACTCAGCTGCGGCCATAATCTTGGCGATGTGCTGATGGGCGCGGATATTGGAGGTCGGGACATGTTACTTAAGCTGGCGAAGCCAACGAATGGATGATTTGATGAAGAAGGAAGCAGCCATAGCCGCCCTGATCGCCCATGCGTCTGACTGGTGAGCTCGCCGCAATGCCAGCTCCGACCGCTTGTCCTCTGGCCTAAGGGCCTCTAAAGGGTCACTGAGGGCAGAGGAAGAGGTCAGGCCTACGACAGGCTCATCAACCTCCGGGGTGCTCAGCAGGTTGGAGAGCTCCGGGTCAAGGTTGAAGAACCTTTTATCATGGGCCGAAGGGGCTGGGGGGGCAACTGAGGAGGCCAGCTGCCTGGACACCAGGTCCAGGAATATGGGGGGGGGGGTTGGGATGACCTCGGCCTCCACTACCGGTTGTCTAAACATGGAGTCCTCAGGCCCTTCCAGAACCAAGGGAATGGGATCAGAGGGGCTCTGGGCAGTTAGGCCCGAGATGTTCCTGGCTTTGTAGAGGAGGTATTTGAATAGCTGGGGCTTAAAGAGCCTTAGAAAGCGGGTTGGTCCGGGGTGAGACCTTCATCCTCGGACATTTCCCCCTCTGATGGATCTGAGTCCAGAAGAGGTTCGTTGTATGGTAAGGACCCCAGGTCAAATTGTTCCTCCTCCTCCTCCCTGCACAAATCTAGGTCCCCTTCCGCCCCCTCCTCGTCTTCCCTGACTGAAGGGGAAACCTCCCCCTGGAGGGGCATGAGAGGGAATGATCTTACAGATTCGGTGGCCTGCGGAGGCAACCCCGGTCTGGCCATCTGCTGCATTCCTTCTGCAATTCCCTGTCGGATAGCCATCTCCATCCAGGCTCTGAGCTGCTCTGGAACCGCCTGAATGAGAGGTTCCTCCTGGCGCAGGCCGGCGGCCGTGGGCGTGAAAGTAGCCTCTGGAGTTCGCCTGGCTGGTGTTCCCGGGGCCTGTTGCCCTTGAGAGGGCAAGCTGTGCCTGGATAGGGAGGAAAAGGTTGCAGGAGGGGGGGGGGAAGAGCGGAGGTGGAAGGAGTGGCTGGTGCTGGAGGCACTGAGCCTGTCTGTCTAGTGCGTTTGTCTATTTCCTTTTCTAGCACCTTGTGTCATCTTAAGGCATCTCTTTGTGAGGCTTTGGTGGGCTCCTTAGCCTGACTGCGCAGGTGGTGGGTCTTTGCTTTGGCCTTTAAGGAAGGACCCTTTGAAGGATTGCTTTCTGCCATTTTAGATAGTTAAGAAAGGGGATCAAATCTGAGGTGGTTGGCGCGTCTAGGGGTCGACCTACAACGAAGGCCGGGAGCCCTGGGAATTTCTTTTACACCCCCCCTCGTTTATTATTCGCTTGAAATTAATCTGTATTTTTGCTCCATATGGAAATGATTTTTCCCCCTTCTCTCTCTCTCTCTTTTTTTTTTTGGTAAGCCTAGGCCTACTCAAGTCTCTTAAGTCCTCTGATTTAATGACCTTTCAAGGTCTCTCTATTATTATTATTATTATTATTATTATTATTATTATTATTATTATTATTATTATTATTATTATTATTGGACTGATCAGGATGATCAGAGGACAACAGGAGCCTTAAGGGCAAAGCCGGGCCTAAACCAGACTGCCGACCCAGGCAGAACCGGGCGGGAGTGGTGGGAATAAACCGCGGCCGCTACGGCTGGCTGCTGGGAGAGCCAACAAAGGGAGGTGGAAACAGAAGCCTCCAACTGAAAACAGCACAATTTTAATTCCTCAGCAGGCCTGCCGGTCCTGCTGTTTTAAATAGGCACGCTGCAGAGATTGGAAAGATAAGGAAAACAAAATGGTGCCCGGCCACAAGGCGTCGTTCAAAATGGCGGCCGCCACTGCAAGGGCTTGCAAGGGCCCTTCTGCAGTGACCAGGAGGATCCCCAGGGACAATCCAAGGATCCCAGGGGAAGGACCACAGAAAGAAACTTGCAAACGTTTAAACGACATAAAAAATGGAGTTTGGTGGGGGGCGGGCGGAACAAAACGGAGCGTTTTAAACGAACTAAAGCGGCAGAAAGGCAATAGGAAAGGGGGGGGCAGCTTGAAATTTTGCTGGCCTACCCACTGGCACCCCCTGGGGGGAAGACCTCCCAGGGAACTCTATTAAATAAGAAGGACCAGCTGCGCAGGTTTAAGGGAGAAAAAACAATGAAGGGGTATATACAACCTGAATTGAAGGAAAAAAAACGAATTAAATTGGGATATTCCTGAAACGGCCAAGAGCACATACACTGCCTACTCTGCACGAGGGCTGAGCATAAACTGGGGAACGCGATGGCAAGCCACGTGATGGAAGGTGGAGCGTTCCTCAGAAATTAAGCTCAGCCTACAACAGCAGAGACTGAAGCTCCACCCGCTCTCTGGACGATCCGAACAGCTCTAAGGAGAACTGGGGGAACGCATGGAGGAGTCACGAGAAGGAGGAGGAGCATTCCTCAATTATAGCTCAGCCTGTTAGAGTGAAGATTGGAGCACCTCCCCACTCTGGATGCTCGCAGCAGCTCTATGGAGAAAAAGGGGCTTCGCCTGTTTTCTGTGACTGTTTGTTTTGTATCCCACCCTGAGTCATCACAGGTGCCCTTAGGTTATCTTAACATTTTACAGGTCTGTCTTAAGCAGAGGCAGAAATCACATTGTCCTTAGTCGTGGTTTGTCAAATTAGCTAGAATTGGATTGTTTTCCATAAGTGTGAAGTCCTTGGTGCTCTCTGGGCTAAGTTGCTTGCTTGTGCATATTTCATTACCTGAGTTGTTAACAGAATGTAGAATAGCAAGAGTTGGAAGGGACCGTGGACCTTTTCTAGTCCAACATGCTATTCGGGAAAGAGACCATCTGCCATTCTGGGCAAATGGCTGTCCAATCTCTTCTTAAAAGCCACCAGTGATGGAGCATCCACAACTTCCACAGTCTTAACAATGAGCCACGGTGGTGCAATGGTTAGAGTGTAGTACTGCAGGCTACTTCTGCTTGCAATTTGGCAGTTCAAATCTTACCAGGCTCAAGGTTGACTTAGCCTTCCATCTTCTGGGTAAAATGAGGACCCAGATTGTTGGGGACAACATATTGACTCTGCAAACTGCTTAGAGAGGGCTGTAAAGTGCTATAAAGCAGTATATAAGTCGAAGTGCTATTGCTATTCTGGAAGCAAACCATGTACTAATTAATCATCTTCATCATCAGGAAATTTCTCCATGGATCTAGGTTGGAGCTCTCCTGCCCTCAGGTGCTTAAGAGAAAAGATTGACCCCCCTCTTCTCTGTAACAGCCCCTCAAATACTGGAAGATTTCTATAATGTCACCTCTAGTGCTTCTCTTCATTAGACTAGACAAACCCATATTCTAGCCTCATATTCTAGCCTCCAGGACTCTAACCACCTTTGTTGCTCTTTACTGCACTCTTTTTAGAGTCTCAACATCTTTTTTCTGGTAACCCAAATTGGATGTGGTATCCTTAATTGACAAGGGATCTACCCTAAAACTCCCTGATAGAAAAAAAACATAGTAGATCACTGCAAAGTTTATCTTTGCCCTTCCGTTGTCCATAAGCTACAAGACAAGGCAACTGTTTGGTGCAGCAACACTTTGGAAATGAGCCATCAGCCATATTAGGATCTATCCCCAATCAGAAACCTGGATGACCAAGGAAGTCCAGCACTTCTTGCATGACAGGACCAAGGCCTTTAGGTCCAGTGATGGGGCAAGATACAGTGTTGCCAGAGCTAATCTGAAGAAAGGTATTCGGAAGGCCAAGACTGATTATAAGAGGAAGATTGAGGATAATTTTTATAGCAATAACGTGAGGCAGGTGTGGTAAGGGATTCAACAAATTACAAACCATCAACCGACCAATGTCATTCCCGCTGAGGGGGGTGCTTCATTGGCAGAGGAACTGAATCATTACTTTGCTCGCTTTGAAGTGGAGAAATCAGAGACAGATAAAACATAAGTGCCACCCAATTGTAGCCCCCACCTCATTGTGGAGGAACAGGAGGTAAGAAGCATTCTGAGGGCTGTGGACCCCAGAAAGGCTGCCAGTCCTGACGGTATCTCTGGCCAAGTGCTTAAAGACTGTGCTGAGCAGTTGGCTGGAGTCTTTACCAGGATCTTCAGTCAGTCTTTATCCAAGTCCACTATTCCGTCTTGTTTGAAGGCTTCCACCACTGTTCCGCTGCCAAAGAAGTTCCCTATCAATAACCTCAACGATTAAAGACCAGTTGCATTCACTCCTATCATCATGAAGTACTTTGAGAAATTGGTCTGCCGGCACATCATTTCTGGTCTTCTCCATACATTTGATAAACACCAGTTTGCATACAGAAAAAATAGATCTGCAGAGGACGCTATAGCCATCACTCTTCACACTGCTCTAACTCATCTAGAACAATGGGAGGGCTATGTGAGGATGCTTTTTGTGGATTTTAGTTCTGCATTTAACACAATTCTTTCACATAGGCTAGTGTCTAAACTTCTGGACCTTGGGCTTTCTAATTCAATCTCCCTTTGGATTATGGATTTCCTGTCTGGCCGCCCCACAGAGGGTCAGATTAGGTGATCATACCTCTTCAGCCCTTATTCTTAACATTGGTACACCACAAGGTTGCATGTTGAGTCCCTTACTCTATACTCTTTATGTGTATGACTGCATTTCCACTCACGCTAGTAATACTATTGCTAAATTTGCAGATGATACAACAGTGCTTATCTCCGGAGGGGGGATGAGTCTGCCTACCGAGATGAGGTGGAGCGGTTGCTTTCGTGGTGTGGAGACAATAACTTGGTCCTCAACACCAATAAGACCAAGGAGCTTATAGTGGATTATAGAAGGAACAGATCAGACATCCAGCCCTTGCTTATCAATGGAGACCGAGTGGAGCAAGTAGCCAGTTTTAAGTTTCTGGGTGTTACCCTAAAAGAGAAGTTAACCTGGGGTGCCCACATTGCAGCCCTGCTCAAAAGGGCCCAGCGGAGATCATACTACCTGAGGCTTCTCAGAAAACAACAACTGAATGAAAAACTGCTGGTGACCATTTACCGCTGCACCATAGAGAGCATTTTAACATACTGCACTTCTGTATGGTTTGCCAATTGCACAGTGGCAGATAGGAAAGCACTTCAGAGGGTTCATGTCATTGCCCAGAAGATCATTGGTTGCCCTCTCCCTTCTTTGGAAGAGCTTTATAGCTCCAGCTGCCTAAGAAAGTTCAAAACATTCTCAAAGATCCATCTCATCCTGGGAACCCTTTTTTTGAACTATTACCATCTGGTAGACAATACAGAATAATAAAAACAAGGACAAATAGGCTGAAAAACAGCTTCTATCGCAGGACAGTAGCTCTTTTGAATTCTGCTGTATAGTGCAGTGTTGATGTGGTGTCGGGAGTTTCCGGTTCAATGTGTGAAGGGTGAAGGATGTGTGTTTGTGTTTATTTTCATGGTCATGGTAATGATGTGCGCTGAAAATGGTGTTTGATTTCATTGTATGAGCTACAATGACAATAAAGTAAACTAAATCAAACAATTGTGACTGTTCCACAGGAAACATTTAAGTTGGAGAAAGAGGGAAAGGAACACAAAGGAAGAATAATTAGGCGAGAAGCAATTGTGCCAAGGACAGAACATGAAATGAAACAGAGTTTGGATGATACTTAATATATTATATATCCCTATTCTCATCTGACAGCTTTCCTGCTCTAGAAATATATCTTGTTTATCTTACCTTACCCTTAATACCATACTTTACCTTACCTTACAAATACATTGATAATGGAAATGAGGATTTTCCTTCTGCTTTTTGCAGTTAGAACAGATGTGCAAAGCTATTATGGAGAGGGTTGTTTTTAACCAAAAAAGCAACCTTTAGAGGATGTCGCTAAAAGAGAAAAGCTGCAATAATGTCAGGAGTCTGGCACTCTTGCAATAAATGAATATAGCTTGTGTGTAGGCTCCGATTGAGGAATAAGTATAGCCAACTTTTCAAAAGACCACAGCAAAAAGTGGTCAGAAAAAAAAAGTAAAAAGATGTGTTGGAGAAAAAGCACTGGCTTAAATATGTTCTAAATTTAGGGCCTCATTGAGAGTTCTTTGCAAGATCAAAATTACTGCCTGTCCTCAAAACCTCGATATACAAAGTGCCACATTGAAATGTAAATTTACCGTAATTGTAACGTGACAATCCAGTACAATTCTGAAAACACACACTGCTATATTATGCTGCAGTATAGTTATCCTTCTTTTTAGGGAGGGGGAGAGAAAGAACACCTATCAAATATGAAATGACTTCCAAGATCTTACCTGTAAAAGTCCCAGTTTAAGAACTGGCTACAATATAAGTCTATTAGCTGCATTAACGATTTGCCATCTCCTCATATTATCGGTGCCCCAGTGGGAATTCAGGGCTCAGAGTGATAGTTCCATCAGAAGCAACTAAGCAGGACTCTTAATTAAAGACCTCATGGCTTGAGATAAATAATTGGCCCTTACCACAGAAGAGCAAGAAGAGGAAGCCATTCAAAAACATAGATAAGAAGCATTTATTCTGAACCATCAGTCTCACGGAAACATTGTGAACTAGTAACTTAATCCGGTTAGAAATGCTGACTTTGTGCAATTATAAGTTTTACTGGCACAGGCAAATGCATTCCAATGCATTTATTGGGACTTACTCCCAGGTCAGTGTATTATAATAATAATTTTTAAAAAGGAGGCTTTAACTTGGGCATTTAAAGTTATGGAACCAGAAAATAAAAATATGTGAGGTATTTGTTGCTAAAGCATTTTCTTTTGGTGAGAGAGCAGAAATATGTCTGAGCATTTGGGATAAAGAAGGGGAAAGTAACTTTGTTATAACTTAATCAGGAAATATTCCAAATATCTGATTTATTTTACTGTAGTGTACTAGAATTTCCTGAGATAACTGTATTCCTTACAGATTTGTTTATTATTGTTTGAATATTGTCTAAAGATAGGATACTGGGTAGCTTACAATATATAAAACTAAAAACATCCATTAAAAGCTTAGCATTTCTTAGAGGCTGATGCTCCAAAGAAACCCTGGGGTTCTGAAAGAACTTGAAAGACAACAGGCAAAATAAATTCACTCACACTCATCCATAGTAATTTTTATAAATAACAGCAGAAAGGGTAAAAATGATGGCCAAGATCTTTACCTAGAAAAATACCTTGGTCATGTAGTTTTCTTCTGTGGTAAAACCTCAGAGCTACCATTTTGTTCATGTCTGCTCTTGTTTTCCGCCCTTTCCTTGAGCAAGAAATTTTCTATTTCTAGAACCAACTTTCCTTTCCTTTCTCTTCTCTGTTCCCTCCCTCTTTTTTTTTTTTTTTTCTCTTTCTTACTTCATATGGCTTCCCAACTCAAAAAAAAAAATGACTCTGGCTAGTTTTTTAAGACCTTTTTCTGTTAATCAGGGGTTCTAGTGATTTTTTTTTTGTTGGTTTCTTTTGAATTCTGCTGTATAGTGCAATGTTGGTGTGGTGTCGGGGGTTAAGCTTCCTGAAAAAAAGCTCTCTTTTTTTGGCCTTGAAAAAAAGGGTTTAAACCCCCATCAGAATTGGAGAAATGACAATCCTGTGTGTCTTTGGTACTTCTTGATGCAGGAACAGGCGTAATTAGTAGAACTTTTGAAGCTGGCCAAAGTATCTCCTGGCTACAGCTTCACCTGTGTTCCAGAGAACTGTGAGTCCAAGAGATATGGCAGGTTGTACACTAACTCCTTTAGGGGAAATCAGACATTTCAGAGCAGTAGGCAGAAACTCCATGAGAGCCTCAAACCTAATTCCATTTTGTTGGGATTCATCCCCATCTAGGCCCTCTCAGAGCCTCCAGCTACTTGGACAACACTTCTTCCACATGTTACATTACCCAGAGTTGTGACCTAAGATGGGAAGCCATGTAAAACTTTCAAATAATTTAAATAAATATATGCCACAGAGCATCCTGCCAACATACTTAGCTGATAAGCAAAAACACAATTCCCAGATGGTGCTACGAGGCATTTACCTGTTGTCTTGTGAGACTCCACCGAGCTTGCAAACTTGTTCTCAAAGGGCTTGGCAAACTCTTCCCAAAGGCCAACAGGAGAAATTTCCTGTGACCCAGAACCCTTAAGTGGATAAGTCAGTCTGCATTCAATTCAAGGAGAGAACCACAGCATGGTATTTAACAGGTCAAGTTGTATACTGGTTCAAATAGCTGCCAAGCCATATATTTGCTGCTGGATGACCTTTGACAAATTTCTGAATCTTAGATAGGCATCTCAAACTATCCAAGGTGAGGCAAGGGATATAAATGGTCTACCTTAAATAAGTAAATAAATAAGCTACTGGTGCCCTTGAATCAGTTTTGACTCCTGCCATCTGCCTAGACTAGTTTCTGCAGTTTTTTTGGCAAGGTTTTGGGGAAGTGGCTTGTCACTGTCTCCTTCCTAGAGCTGAGAAAAATGATCGGCTCAAGGTCACAGTCGCCCCATTTCTATCCTGATGTCTTAATCACTAACCCCAAACACACTGAATGAGTATGCAATGTGCGTGTGTAGGTATACGTAAGTTTCTAGGCACCCTTATTTAGTCCCACTATGCTCAAGGAGGCTCTGTTCATCTATCACAGATACGCTTACTTTAAGATACAGGTAGTCCTTGACTTATAACAGTTCATTTAGTGACCATTCAAAGTTACAACAGCACTGAAAAAGTGACTTATGACCGTTTTTCACAGTTACAACCTTTGCAACATCCCCATCATCATGTGATCAAGATTCAGATGCTTGGTTTATGTTTTATTAAATCACTTTTCTCTTTGTGTGTGTGTGTATCCTTCCCCAATTCTATCTCTATAGTCTTCTAAGATTGTCTTGCAATAGATTTTGCTGTTGTTTCTTTTTTTTATTTCTTCTTGCTATGTATGTGATCACTAGCCTTCGCACGTATGCTTTTGCCGTACCCCAGACATTTTGTAGGAATGTTTCTTCTTTTTTATTTTCTTTAAAGAAAAATTTCATCTCTTTTCCCACCATTTGTGTGAACTCCTTGTCTTTTAAGATGGCTTGATTCATTGTCCATCTCAGTTTTCATATTTTGTCCTGTCCATGTTAACTTTTATGGGATTGTGGTCTGCCCATATGTTCGTTGCTATCTCAACCACTTGGACATCTGTTCTCATTCCTGTTGTCATCCACACCATGTCTATTCTCGACCACGATTGATGTCTATTCGAATAGAATGTGTATTGATTTGCCTTAGGGTTAAGCTCTCTCTCCATATATCCTGCAAGCCTATTTCTTGTGTCATATCCGAAAAGGTTTTTGGAAGTGTTTTTTTTTTTTTAATTTCTTTTGTTGCCTCTGTAATCCTTTTTGACATCCGCAATTGCATTGAAGTCCCTTATAATCAATCCCCTTTTGAGACTTTCTGATAGGCAAAGTCAATGGAGAAGCCAGATTCGCTTAACAGCCAGATTACTAAATTATCTACTGCAGGGATTCCCTTAACTAGTGTGGCAAGAAAGGTCATTAAATGGGACAACACTCACTTAAAACATCTCACTTAACCACAGAAAGTTAGGGCTCAGTTGTGATCGTAAGCCGAGGACTTCCTGTACGAGCCTCAGCATTTCTTACTTCTATTACTACAAATAGCAAGGTGCTATTTTGAGTGCTGTGAGGTCAGAGAAATCAAATATTGTAAGGGTTCCTATAGTGTTGTATGTATTCTGCTCTTTGGGGCACCCTGTGTGAGTGAAACTCAGGGTAAACACAGACGAAATCACAACCACTTGCTTGAACAGCAGACAATAAAGGAGCACTGTTACAAAAAAGAGATAAATCTACATTTTGTCCTGAAATCAATGCAGTAGTCACTAAATGTGTTTTCTTAACTTTTAATATCAGCATACGAAGAAAATGTTATTTTCCTGGATTTTCTTTAACAAATTAGTAGTAAAGGGGTCATTCTGAAAGCATCAACACAAAATCTGGAAAAACTGTCTCATTGTATACAAACATCTAAGAGCTTGCCCTGAGCAAAAATTACTTAAATTGGCATCTCATGTTAAATTGGGTCATTAAAAAAAAAAAAAAAGCTCATGGACAAGAAATATCTGAGGGATTCAGTTAACTTCTACATTTCCACAATCTGAGCTGTGGTGCTGTGTTCATGTAACCAAAACACTACCCTCATGCATAACAGGGAAAAAAATGGCTATCTTGGGGAAATCCAGGATTTGCAAAAGAACAAATAATATTCAGAAGATGAACCTGGGGGCGGGGGGAACCCTCTAAACACTAAATCAGGTCCAGAATGCCCATTAAGAAGCAGAAACGCACCACAAAGAAAAGCTGCAGGAATTCACTTTGGGATATTTCAGAAACTATATATAGATCATACAGAAATATGATCCCCAACAATTTTGCAAGGCCCTCACAAGAGCAGGAAGTCCACTATACACAACAAACAATTTCTTAAATATTATAAAGTGGTTTCCAAGCTGACTTTCTTTAACAGGAAAATCCATCATGGCAATGACTGTTTTTTTGAACTGTGTTGTATATCTCATTAGTTTTATTCCGCAAAAACGTTCCAGGTCCTGCATTGTTCTAGGTCAGGGGTGTCAAACTCAAGGCCCGGATGTTGGATCCGGCCCATGAGGTGCTTAGATCTGGCCGGTGGGGCCGCCCTGGAACAGTGAAGGACTAGCCCATGGTGCCTCTGCCAGTGAAAATGGAGCTCGGGAGCCCGTTTTCTCTAGCAGAGTGCTCAGGCCACCACAGGAGCCCCCGACACGAGTGATGTTGACCTGGCCACGTCTACCCTAGCCATGCCCACCCCACCCCCCTGAGGTCAAGCACAATCCTGATGCAGCCCTCAATGAAATTGAGTTTGACCGCCCCAATCTAGGTGAAGGGCTTGTTCACATTGCTCTGGAAGATCGCAGATCATCTCACAGAATCCTCTACAACAGGGGTTCTTAACCTTGTAGAACCCCAGGATCCTCTGAGAATCTGATGAAACACAAAGACCCTTCTCAGAAAAATGAACTTAAATACATAAAATAAAATGGTAATTCTCTTCCATCCAAGTTCAGGGACCACCAAAAGTCTATCACAGTTTAGAACCACAATGCTACAACAAGGACAGGATGTAACAGCCATCAAGCTGAGATTTGGGAGCAAAGTTTGAAATAAACTTACTACAGATGTAAATTAAATAATGTACAGTATTTTATGAAAACCTTTTACATAGGAACTGAAATATTATCACTAAATCCAGTCTCTAAGTTTATCTAGCTAACACTGAACATGTGTATGGAATTGGGTCTCTATAAACAGGAACTTTAGAAAATGTTGACCTATACAATTGTTGTAACTGCTTTTTTAAAAAATCACACGCAGAGAGACATGGAAATCATGAAACATACTAAATAAGACTTTCAAGAAATGTAAAGAGAAAGCTGTGTAAACTTTGCAGTTGGAAGAATCACAAAAATGTGCACTACACATACTGGAACACGAATCCTTGCATACTTTACTTAATACAGTAAGCCATGAATCTTGTAAAAATTATGGTCAAGTCTGTTTTTCACTGTTGGGATAAAAGAAATGTTCCTTTTATTTATTTCTTACCATTATTTTTATGGCTTGAAGGAATTGAAAGATGTCACAAAATGCTACGGGAGACTTAGCAACAAGCTGGTGTCCCAGATTCAGCAAAAACAACTACATCCTCTAGAGAGAGCTTGTGTATGAATGTGTGTGCATACCACAGCTTGGGTTTTATGGACATTAGCTTTCATAGAGATACTTTGGGTACAAATAACTTCCAATCTGATTACAGAAATAGATGCTATCAGGAAATCGATCGAATTTTTATAGACCATTAGGAACTTATCCTAGGATATAACAGAATGATTAAATGTAAGTAGCCCATATATACTATTGTTGTAAGTGCAGACCCAAAGGACTGGAAGTTATCTGGGAAATGTCTACACACCACTGAAATCTTTACTATCTCTACTATTACAATCTTAGTAAAACAAAAATATATATGCAATTGTCCTTATCAGATGTTTTTGCAGGTATTATGTAAAACTGACATATCTAGAGCTTTTTTAAGGAGGACAAAGAAAAACCTACATTGTAAAACATTAAATGCATGTTGCAACACACATACACACACCATATAAAAACCAGAAGAGACACTAATTTTAGATCCAAAGGATCTTGCTGAATCCTGGAGTGTTTTATTTTGGCATGCTGTATGAACCAGCCATTGTGATATAAAATCAAGCTTGTCTGTTCTCGGTCAACTGGGATGCATTCAATAAATCATGTCTAAGATTACACAGAAGATTTTTTTTCATATGCCAAGCAGGCATCAAGAAACATTTCCTCTGTTTATTTCTCTTATATCCTGCTTTATCTCTAACAGGTCACGGCTGTATTCTCTATTCACACCTGAATAAAACACCATCAAATAGATAGGGCCAAAGCAACTGATTAGCCCAAAGTTACCAGAAGAATCATAACCAAGTAGACAATGAATCTCCCTAGCCAAAATCTAAATCACAGCAACCTAAGTCATTTAGAATTTAAAAGATTCAAACTGATAATGACTGGCAATCAGAGCGTTTAGCATTGGAGTGATACAATTGAGGATTACAGTATCATTCATTAGTTAGCAACAGCAATGTAGTTGCCATATTTGGCTCCAGCTGATTTTTTTGGATACTCTTCAGGGTAATATTTTAGTGGTAATGCAACCAGGTACCAGATTGGATTAATTCAGTGTGCATGAAGATCTGGCTCATGAGTTCCAGAAAGCTGCTATGAGCTTTGCTTATTTGGAAGCTAGGGCTATGAATGAACTGGTCAGTCTTTAGCAAAACTACTATCTTTAATATACAGAGAGACAGGAGAGTAAAAATAATTATAATTATATATGTGTGTGTGTGTGTTTTCTGTGGTTCTCGCGGGTATTTGTATGTGGATCTTTGGTTATTTGGGTTTTCTCCCGCGTAAGATTGGAAGTATCTAGGCAACGTTTCGATGAAGTCTCATTCATCATCTTCAGCGCAGAGCTGAAGACCAAGCCTGAAGATGATGAATGAGACTTCATNATGTATGGCATTCAGCTTTGTTGGGGTATTTTCCCACGTCATTGTAGTTGTGCTTTTAAAGCTGTAGCAACGTTTCAGCAGAATCTCATCTGCCATCATCAGGC
>BHEV01057257.1:0-24110 GCA_004319985.1 Emydocephalus ijimae
CCTTCATACCTCAGGGATTACATCACCGCACCCCTTAAACGGAACCCGGGGAGAAGGGGTGTTATGAACTAATAAAACGCTGAAATAAACCTATCAAACCTTTAGAAAAAGCAGGGTTCTAATCCTGCACTTCTGATTGGCCGATAATAGCGATATCGGATTGGTCCGTTCAGGAGAATCTGATTGGCTGTTAACGAGCCACTCTCATTGGTTCAAGGGGTTAACACTCCACGTTTCTCATTGGTTACTGTATCAGCAGCCTGCCCTATAAAAGGGCTGCTGCTGCCCTAGGTTTTTGCTCTGTTCAGAATGATTAATAAAGAGTTGAAGTTCACTGTTCACTGCCTCATCTCAGTTCCTTGCGCCCATGCGCAGAACTTAACACATACTACATATTTTATTAATGCAGGGAAGTGCAGTGCAGCCAGAACTTTTTCCTCTGATTTTTCAGTGGAAAAAATCTGAAAAGGCGAAGGACTGTCTTTAGAACTTTGAAATAATCAAGATTATCAGATACCACTCTTGATTGTGTCGGTTGCTGCTGCAAGAGATAGTATGACTTTATTTATTTATTTATTATTGTTGTCCAATTAAAATAATTCACATTCCCAGTTCACTCCCATATGATTATATGATACTGTCCCTGTCTTATTGTTTCCTTTTTATTTTTATTTCTTTTATTTTTCTTGTATGTATCCATTTCAGGTATCCATAACTATGTTTATACTTATACCTGTTATCTTATAATTGCTTGACAAAATAAATAAATAAATAAAATAAAAATAAATAGATTTAATTACAAACCCAACTGAAGTCATCTAAGCCAAAAGCTTCTTGTTTTTTTCTTGCTGACGTTTGCCTGTCAGATGTATATTGCTTTTTCAGATATAGAGAAGCTACAAAAGGAAAACCATGCAGTAAAATTTTCACTGCACAAATTTGTATAATATCATTACTTACATCCCTTGGTGAGTGGTATTGCAGTTCGTGCTTCAGAGATCTTGAGCTGATTGCAAGAGGAGATTATATATTTAAAAAGAAGGGATTTGCCAAGTTGGTTGTGTAAGTGTTGTGATGATTGAATTGGAAAAGTGAAGCAATTCAAAGTGGGAAAAAGTAATTAGAATAGTGTAAACACCTTGGTGTCCATGACAACTAATTTCTCCCTTATATTTTCTAGACTCCCAGCCCCATCTAATTTTTATTAAGAGTTTTAATTTTTAAAATTAATAAATACATTGGAACCTGCCATGCTATGAACTGAAATGGCATTAGCAGCCTTATTTCTAAGCATGCTCTGGTCCTCTATAAAATAAGATCAGATGACATAAGATTTGTGATAAGAGCAGATCTGTAGGTGTGCTTGATGATAACAACTTTACAAATGTTAATAAGCCATTTCTTGTATGAAAGCGTGTCCATCTATCTGCTGAGAAAAACAAGCATACCAACAAATAAGCAAAAGTAATCTTAGGTAGTAAACAGTTTCCTGTGGTCCTGGATAGCTTTTCTTTTCATAGTCCTGACAGTGCGTCTGAAAATATTTAAGCCTCATTCCTGTGACATTGAATTTGGGAGTGCATTGGTGGCATATCCTCAAATTCTGTATATGCCCCTAAATGTTCCACTGTCCCAAAATAAGACAGATGAAAGTATTGTCCATTGACACTTAGCAGGTTGGAACGTACCAACATTTTAACATGTTTGTCATTTTTTGAAAAAGTCATTTTAGTTTTTACTTATAACCATTCAAATTTCTTCTCTCTGTCTTTGGTCTTTGTTTTGTTTTGTTTTATTTAATCTTTGTTGTCTCTTTAAATGCAAACATTATGACAAGTAGAAATAATGGTTGTGGACAAAAAGGCATTGAATATGAACTTCAGGAATAAAGAACAAAAGATATTGAAAATTCCAGGAACAGCACACTGTTAATTCCAAAAGCCTATTTTTGGTCATTCCTAATCTAACATGTGTCATTTCTTTTTTTTTTGAATAATGAAAACAATGAGAAGATTCACATCCTGCATTCCAAACCCGTTATACAGATTTACAAGGTTGAATTAACACCATCTTAATTCTGCAAAACTTCAGAGAACTTTGTAAGAAGAAAGAAGATTACATATCCATCTAAAATGAGTTTGGCTGTGTTTGGACACATTTCTAAGACCATACAACCTATACAGTGCTCCCCAAATATAGGAATTAGAATATCAAAGACAAACTTTATAGAAGAGTCATTCCCTCCCACAGAATTTACTGTACCAAATTATAGTCTTTTAGACCACTTCTAAGTGTATTTTTTCCTTTCTTTTTCTGTTCTCATTTTCATATTATTTCTAATTGGTATATCTAGGCCAGTGTTTCTCAATCTTGGCAACTTAAAGATGGCTGGAGAATTCTGGGAGTTGAAATCCATGCATTTTCAAGTTGCCAAGGTTGAGAAACACTGACCTATATTATTGCTAGTGATGCTTTGCTTGATAAATCAGCATCTATCTTCTGCAGTGTTACTAAGGATGTATTGCACGCATATGCTACTACTAAACATTGAATGGGACAACTTATCGCAGCCAAGTTGCCATGGCCAACTTACCAAGGACAAATCACCATGGGACAACTTGCCATAACCAACTCATCATGGGACAACTCAGTGAAGGACAATGCAACATTCAATTGTTTAAAATAATTTAATTTTTTAAAAAATGTTGTCATTCACATTTCATTTTGTCCCTCCTTTGCCATCCTTTATTTAATTATTCTATCCCACTATTTCTCTTGTGTAACTCTTGTCCCATGGCGAGTTGTTCCACAGTGAGTTAGCTTTGCAAGTTGTCCCATGGTGAGTTGGCTGTGGCAAATTGACCGCGGTGAATTGTCACAGACCTGTACATGGATTGGTACACTGCACACTCATATCTTGTCCTCCAAAACTATAAATGAATATTTTGGGAGGTCAAATGCAGACAAGAATCAGTTGACAATGGTGAAGGTTTCCTGAAGAAAAAAATAGCACTTCATAATCCTGAATTAGGCTAACCGTTTTTTTAACTACTATCTCCTCCTAAACCCAATATTCACATCAGCTTTTCTATACATTTCAGTCTCTCTTAGTCTTAGTGATTTTGTCTGTAGTTGCTATTCATGTTGTTTTAACTGTCAAGGCCATGGACAACATTTTTGTGGAAAATATGAGTAAAACTGCTTGAGTGAGGTTCATCTGTTTCTTCCATGACTATATTAATATATCTTTACATTTTTTTCAGAAAATGGCCTTGTAGCTGTCCATTTCCCAACCTACAAAATTTCTACCATCTGTATCTTATTTATAAAATACCTTTTTCTAGGATTAGAATCAAAGATTCTCACCTCATCAATTCTGACACAAACTGTCTTTCATCCATTGTTGAAAAGTTTCCTTCATCATGGTTTTCTTTCTGTTTCCTCTTCTCCTTTTCTTCCTCTTAGAAGTCCTAGTGAAATATTCCCTGTTCTCACTGGCAGTTCATCTTGATTATTTTTATTTCAGTTATGCCTTTTAATTATGGTTCTTGGCACACCATTATACTGAGGTAGCACTGCTTTGTTGACTAATATGTGATGGCCTAGGCAAAGCATTACTATATGAGCTGGTCTCCTTCAGCAAAATGCAATAATTTGTACAATCAAAAATTCCACTCCTTATTGTGATCCATGGGCATTAGTTCTTTAGCCCTTTTGTTGTTTTCTTTCACTTTGAGACCTTGGTTGTTGTTTTTAAATCTGTTAGTGACTTTTCATAATGGCTTTTTCCCCTCAAATAGATATTCCACAGAAATAAGTCCTAGCATCTTTGTTATTTTGTCTTTTTATTCTTTCCACAGGTTAGCTTGTTTCTTTCCAGGATTTTAGAAAAATATATGCAGTATACTGATTATATGGATATGTATCAATCCCATGCTTAATGATAGCTTGGGAAATCCATTTCAAGCTGTCTAATAACATTATGAGACAGAGGAGTATGCATCATCTCAGATTCAATGTGACAAAATTGAGATTCCTACCATCCATTTGCCTTCTTTTTGATCTCAAAATTGCTCGTTGTTTTCTGTCTTGGTTGTCATGTACATAAAGGTGCCTGTGGATAATAGGCTGCTTTTGCAAACATTTGTAACAGCAACAGCCTCTAATTTTATCTGCCACTTACTGACAATAGACAGAGTGATGCTTCTGGTGCAGGCTATGAAGGTTTTCTGTTTGGACTGCTGTAAGAGTTTACAGGCAGCTCTTTTTTCTTCACTCCTTTCACTCATACTCTGAATCTAGAACTGTATTGTTTGCACTATCCTGGACCTTCCCAATGTTTCCATCCCTCCAAAGTCCCAAAGGTTCTTTTTCAAGAGGCAACTGGATTTCTGTTTTTTCTTTGAAGATGTTTCACTTCTCATACCAGAAGCTTCTTCAGTTCTGTCCCAAAGTGCATAGCTAAAAGTTTATGGAAATTCTTGGTTATGTAGGTCATGGTTGTCCCAAAAGTGCTTTTTCAAGAGGCAACTGGGCTTTCTAGTTTTTCTTTGAAAATATTTCACTTTAATCCAAGAAGCTTCTTCAGCTCTAAAGACTCTAAATCCCTCTAAAGACTTGTCATGGTTATGGCTGCCAGACAAAGAATAAACTATAGACACCAGTATGTTTAAAACCAGCAAAGCTTTAGAATTATCCCTGTCTTATGAGTTGAAATATAGTTACCAAGGAAATACTTTTTCTTGTTCAGCATTGATGGACAGAAACAATGGAAAAACCAGGGCAGGGAATCATGCCATGCTGTCTTTTTTTGGCTACTGAATGAACAATAAACTTGTATCAAAGCAATTAATCACAGTATATTTACAGTATGAAGTTAATTAATCATAGGTTGTTTACAGAATTGCAAGAATGGGTACATACAGTTGTTTAAAGGTCAGCAAACGTCCGTACTTAAGAAGGTAAAAAAACCACAAGTGATTTAGGAAAGGAATAATAAGAATGAGACTGGTTTGGTCCTGCATTATCCTTAGGTACAGTTCATTCACAATTCAATACCCTTTACTAGTTGGTTTTTGGTTTGTAGTGCAACTTCCATCTTATCTTTCTTGTTTTATTTCCAGAGATGCTCTTCTTTGGTGACTGGGTCACACTCAGTTCTGGCTGAGTCTTCTTCCCACCTCCCAGTTTCCAAGATCTGGGCCAAAAAACCCAATGGAAACAGGTCCCTGATACTTCTCAGTGGGGTTGTACTTCAATGACTAAGTTGAAGGCAAAATCTCTTCAAGCCAATGAGATTTTCCACCTTGGGAAATGCATCATCCTGGGAAAGATGCTTGAAGAAATTACAGAAATGTGCAATGAAAATAGTCTTCGTTACTCTGAAATTCCATTTTGCACCTATACCCAAAGTCAAGTAAATTTCTTATTTAGGACAAAAGTGAATGCTGATATTCACTCTGCAATATAAGAAGTCATTGACAATGACTGTTTATTGCTGGCTAATCTTTATATCTAATGATTTACATCATGGTTTGAGCATATATTGGTGGCCTGTGTGATCTTCCAGTCCATTTGCCTGGACAGGACCACGTTTATGCTGATTCTCATGAATCAGAGCAGTCACACATCTAATATTTGATTAAATGACTGAGGGATTTTTAAATTAAAAGCACGAAATTTAGAAGAGGAAAATAACATTCACAGCATTCTGAGTAAGAATTTCAAAAGAATCATTTCTTGTAAATATGACAACCCTCACAATGCATTTTCTATGAAAGATGTTTGTACCTATCACTAGTCAATATAGAACTACATCTATTGATAGATTGCTGTTGATAAATATTTATAGGGTAACTTCTCTGTTGAATGAGGTTTCCCTTAAGATTTTGATATTTCACCATCCTACTATTGTTTAGAAGGATGTTGAAGATCTCTTTATCCGTGCTTTTGGCAAGGAAGAATTAAACCCTTTTACTTCATTCTTGTAAAGCATGTCATTCTTGCCATTTTTTGAGAGCTGGACAGCATTGAAGTCCTGGTTTTGCCAGTGGGCCTGGGGAACCCAGAGAGGGATGGAGCCCATTAGGTGGCTAATGTGATCTGCTGTGGTCAGGGAGGAGGAGGGGAGTTGGTTTTTTATTTTCTGTTTTTTTTGTTTTGTTTTGTTTTTTCCCAAATTTTGTTCTATTGTACTTTACTAATTTATTTGATTCTTTTTGTTAGTTTTTATTTATTTTTTTAAATATGGTTTTACATTATGTAAGCTGCCTCGAGTCGCCATGAGCGAATAGGCGGCAATATAAATAAAATAAAACAAACAAATAAATAAATTTAACTTTAATAAATTATTATTAACAACAATTGTATGGTTTTGGTTTTAGGTATTTTGAGCCTCTCAGAATCATGAGAAGTTTTATAATACACATAGAGCTAGATAGATAATTTCAGAATGATTTGTAGTTGATTAGCAAGGATTTCTGATTCCCAGTTGTGATTAACAACCATAGCAATAAAATGATTGTCCTTCTAATAAAACTTGAATATCCAGAATTAGTACAGTAAAAGAATATCTCTATGTATGTGTGTGTTTATATCCAATTCCAGTACACTCAAATAGGTGAAATATACAATAACAGCAATAAAATATAGTAATCAATATAAATGACATAAATCTATATTAAATAATCCCAAAATATGTTGTTATGGATTTAAAAAAGCTTCAGAAAGACATATTTCAATGACTTTCTTAAACTTCAAGATATTAGAATCTAATCATAATTGGGGGATTGGAGAATTTCAAAGAATAGGAGAATTAAAAAAAAAAAAAAGAAAGCACAAACTCGCTCACTCACTTCAGAGAGAGAGAGAGAGAGAGAGAGTATCTAAAATATCTGCCCCAACAATTTTGTCAGCCTCTCCTGTCTTCCATCAGTACTGGTGTCTTTGGGTTTTTTTTTCTATGCCCACCAACATCAGAAAAAAACAGCCCTATTTTATTACATGCCCAAAGCAAAACATCCCATTGTGTTCTAAAAGTTTGTTCTGTGAACTAACCAAACCACCTAAAGCAAGCATTTTAATTCAGTAAAGAGTGATTTGAAATTAGCATGGATGGGAAGTTTTGCAATTGTAGTCTGGAAGCAATTTTCACCAAAGTGATTCTGTAAAAAGCTGGAACTCCATTGTATTGTAGAAATGGTTGCCTTAGACTGGATGTATGTATAATTTGGTCAATTACAAGAAACTTATTTCAGTTTTATTAAAAGGTACATCACCAAAAAAATCTTTAAAAATCTAAGTACTTATTATCAAATTAATTTCTATATTCGTGTCTTAAACTTGAATCCTATTAGATAAGAATACCCTAAGAAAGCTTTCAGGTGAATTTTGTAATTCTTCTCAGATTATATGCCTAGGGTATTTTTCACACTCTAATTAATGATTCATTTTAAAAAAAATTGTGAAAGTTTGTCTTTTGCTACAGGTGATGATACTACCTTAGTATAATATTGACATCTTTAATTTGTGTTTAAATTTGATTATCAAAGCCTGATTAAGATTTGGCCATATCCCAGAACTATCTTGGCTGATTATATTTCCTCTTATACCAGCTGTATCAATTAAAGATCAGGAGTTGGAGCATTCAAGAAAGTTTAGCCACCTGGAACCTGGTAAAATTGGGCAAAATGTCAATTTTAACTTGTCCTCAGATTCTGTTCTGAATCTTTAAGTTCAATAGCTATTCTCATCAAGTTTTTAAATCCTCTACAATAGACTGGGATGGATAAAAATTATCCAGGGAGGACATATTTTATTTAAGAGAAGGGACCAAGGGTCATATGGATAATAAGTATTTTTTTCAATGTTTTATTATCTTTATGTTGATCAGATCTGGTTACGAATAAATAGAGATTTACTTCTGTGTTACATACTTCATCTTGTGGTTTGTAAATAAATTTCTATAAAACATCTATTTCATAATGAGTGAATAAGCAGATAATAATTTAGTTTTATTTTTGTAAGGATACACATGCTTCAAATTCAGAGGATACCTTCCATTTATTATTTATGGATACTTTTCAGCATTTTACAATCAAGAGGAGATCATAGAAAGAGGAAGTTGAGTATTAGAGAATGACTGTGATTGACAGTTTATCCACAAAATAAACTAAAATAAAAATAAAATCTTATGATCAGAATTTCAACTTTTTCCAATTCTAACTTTTTGGGAAGGGTGACACAGTGGAAATAATTATTCCACTTGCTCAGTGCACTGTCTCCAATTTGGACTCATCACTAGTCTCTTCATGAAGAAATATAATTATTCATTAATACCATTTCTTCGTTTACATTTATTAAAAAGAAAAAGTAAAGACATATAGCTCAAAGCCTAGGAAACATTTCTCTAAAATTTGTAATGATTGTTCGCTTATAATTTCCTACACTATTTATTCTATCTTGGTTCAAATTAAAAGCTTAGAGATGATTATTTATGCTTTTTGTTCACATTATAGAATGGAAAATATTAGTTCCAGGATTCCTGAATAATTAATTAAAAGTTCTTCATCAGAGTACCATATGGTGAATTAGCCTACTTCCTGTTTTGGTTTCTGGCTAGCAGTATGTAGAGTAGGGATGTCAAACTCACATCGTCATGGCATTGTCACATGACATATCACAACTTTTTTTTCCCCTTCATTAATCAGGCATGGGCATAGCCAGCATGTGATGCATCCGGCCTGCAAGCTGCAAGTACTCTACATCCCCTGATGTAAAGGATTCCTTATAGAAACTACTTTTCTTTTCACCCCATACATATGCACATTTAAATGGGTTAATCAATGCCATGGACTTCCTGGACTCTGCAGTGGTATTCATTCATTCATTCATTTTACATGATAATTTCTAAGTAATCGAAACCAATAGATGGCATTTGTGATATATTACTTTAGGAGCTTTTTCTTCAGAAATATTTCAATTAATTCCTGGTTTTAGAGAGAACAGGGTACTAAATACTATCAGGCATTTACTTTGGGGAAAATATATATAATCAAATTTAAATGGATTTTAAAATCATATATTTTCAGTCAACATTTTATAGAAGTAATTCTGAAGTTCTTGTTAAACTCATATTCCATTCTTATGTGTAAATTCTATGACCTAACCACCCCAGCTTATAAAAGTAATTACTTGTCTACAATTAAGCTGTAAATAATGCAATCACTCCATTCTTATCCTGTCACTCTAGTTCCAACCACAACAAATGGGGCTAATCACATACTTATTCAAGTGTATAATTATTCACAGTTAAACTTCTGTCACTTTCACCCTGTTTGGAAACAGCAGAACACAACCTGTAATTAGCTGACATTGCCTCAGGCACTTTCTCTTGGAAGTAAGCCATGGCTTTGGCACCTATGTGAGGAGAAAGCAAAACCCTTTGATCTGGAAGCCTGACATACTTTCTGCCCTGAGGCTGCACCAGTTTTAGCCTAGTCTAAGACAATCAGATCGATAGAGATGTCAGAGAAGGTTGGCATAGTCCAGATTTTTCCATTTCATAGCCTCAAATTCTGTGCATCTTATGCAGGCTCCTTATGTATGGAGTTTTGAACAGCTACTATGCTATAGATTAAAAAAAAGTCTGCCAACAAATGATTACT
Organism: Emydocephalus ijimae; assembly: GCA_004319985.1. Classification (NCBI taxonomy): domain Eukaryota; kingdom Metazoa; phylum Chordata; class Lepidosauria; order Squamata; family Elapidae; genus Emydocephalus; species Emydocephalus ijimae. Next base: position 9,666 of record BHEV01057257.1, read on the forward strand.
GATTGAATCAAAAGGGTTGCTAAGGTAGCACATTTTCATTAAGTGAGTGTGGTTAAACACACCATTTTGAGTGATATACTTTTCACAGCTTCATGGTCTGAAGACAGTTTTTCAGTCTGTATAAGCTTGTTTACATGAACATTTTATCTGTGACAAGACACTGGCCATGCTCTTCATGTTCACATTTCTTTATCTATAACCTAGGGGAAAAAAGGAAATCAGATCAAAGAACTTTAAATAATCATGGGCTTCTTTTTCTGTCTCTGACGCCATCTAAGGATGCCATGCCATTAAACAGCATAAGCAACTTTCAGTAAAATGGTTAAGAGCCTGAGGAAATGAACTGGGTGGCATACAATTTTAAATTTCTTTCTTCGGTGTGCTAAAGATATTTCAGCATTAGTGGAGCACACTAGAGTAGAATTCCCTATATGCCTGATAATATTTGACTTGGTATGTGAGAGAGAAAGTGTCCAATTACATTGGGCAAGATGTCAGCATAACAATAAAAATGGTGGTTCTTGTAGTTCTGTATGCATGATCCAAGGCCATTCTAGTGTATAATGTATAAGAGTCGTGCTGGTGCAGTGATTAGAATATAGTACTGCAGGCTAATTCACTGCTCACTCCAGAGTTCGATTCTGAGTGGCTCAAGGTTGACACAGCCTTCCATCCTTCTGAGGTCAGTAAAATGAGGACCTAGAGTGTTGGGATCAATATACTGACTCTGTAAACTACTTAGAAAGGGCTATAAAGCATTGTGAAGTGGTATATAAGTGCTATTGCTATTACTATTACTATAATGCTTCTGCCCTGACCAGATGGGTTTAATAAATATCTTTAATAAAACACATCAGTCCTCCAACTTTTTCAGAATTCATGAAGCAGTAATTCCCAAAATTCCTAGCCATCCCAGGAAATTAATTCCAAGCTGTGAAGTTCTAAACTGTTCAGGCTGAGAAGGTTGATGGGTATAACTCTCATTAAATTGATAAAAAAGTAACTTTAGGATGAATTCTTCCATTTATAACTTTTGCAGATCTGTAAAGCAAAGGAAACCTAAAAATCATAAGGATGATGGTGTTTCATTTACTGACCATTTCGCTGAACACTTGAGTTGCCAGTCTCTGTTTTGGTTGCTTAAATAAGAACTACCTGTATTGTGGTACTGCAGTACTGTGTGATGGTGTGAAGGTCAACCATAACAATATGGCTTTGTAGCAAAAAATTATAAAATGAAAACGATGGATAAAGTGGGCTTATATTGCAGTTTAATTCAATATTTTTTTTCAGTTTATTTGATGATACTCCACAGAAAATCCTGGTCCTAAGAAAAGATTAGAATTAATTTACTCTTATTTTACTAGTTAATGTAAAAAAAAAAAAGATGGAATATGATATTAGAACTAGAAACTGGTGAGTTTGGTAGCATACAGATTGCCTGTTTAGTTCAAGAGCTATGTGAAAATAATTGTTATATTCTGTATGGTTGTTTTTTTCCAAAAAATGTAGGTTAGTAGTATTTTATTCTTTTCATTCTACATTAGGTTCTTTAATTTTACCATCATTTTACCATCATTGTTTCCCAACTGCTGGAATCCTGACACCAGAAGCAGGAAGAAGAATGAAAATCAACATACCCATTTGTAAATGTGATTTTTTTAATGGAAAAGGTAGACTCTGGAAATATTTCATTGAATCATTTAATAGCCTGTCTGTTGGCAGTGGAAATTTCTCATTCTGTTTTAGATTTTTTTGATTCTTCAAAAAGTGAGGCAATTTCTCTGCTACATGTTTCAGGGATGAGTGAAGCAGGGTATGTTTTTCACTATAAGCACAAAGTAAGTCCCAAATGCATGCCCTGAAATTTGTACATATGTATTTGTGTGAGACACAATGAGAGAAAGAATCGTATAATATGGATTTGGAGGTGATGAAGGCTAATTAAGCATCATGTCTACCAAGCAATCTATAGCTTTCAGGAGAAAAATAGTTAATGCTCACTGCATATTGGTTACTTGATTTGGGAATAAACTTTAGACATTGCATTCAATAAAATACCAAGCATCTCATTGCCATGGTAACATTAAAACTGTGTGAATCTTATAGCATTTTTTCTTTTCTGTGCAGAATTACAATTGCACAAAAATACCATTAATCTCTAGATACACTTCTGAAATAGAGGTTTTAAGCTTCTATTGAAATGAGTCACATTAGTTATCTTTTTGTCAGCTTAAGACAAAGTGCTCTGTGACTCTGTCCCAGCTTTTGTTATGAAAAGTGTCATCATAAATACGTTGCAGGTTAAAGTCAGTCAAAAACCTGGTTTGTATATGAATTTTCTGGTCTAAAAGAGACACTCTTCAAGAAAGTTTGCAACTGGCCAAATTTATGCATATCAACAATTGCATTTTTTTTTAGGAAACACAAATTAAAAATTGCTTTTGAAGCTTTACTCTTTAAATTTTAGAATTAGTCTGAGATTTCAAAAATTCAGTTTTAAATTTGGGTAATTTTGTTTCTATTCATATCTATATCATCTACATTTCTATCTCTATCTCTATCTTTGTCTGTCTGTCTGCCTGTGGAAGCCTATCAGGAGTCCTTGAATATCAGGAGTTTCATGTACTTTAGAGAATGATTTTGCAGATAAATATTTGGTGAAACATTATTTGCCTTGTTTTCTCAATAATGAATGAATACATTGTTGAATGTAGCAACAGAACTAATCCTTGCAATTCTCTCAAATTAATTTATCCCAGTGAGCAGTTTGTCATTGTGTAGGTGGGTGATTCCAATGCCAATGTCAGCCTTCAAGATTTTCTTCCTTTGCTTTGCAACTTTCGGCTATCATAAGTAACGGGGGGAGGAGGGAGGACATGATTATGGGAAGCAAGCTCGACGTTTCACAAAACAGAATTGTATAAGTTGGGGGGAGAGTTTCTTGCTTAGACTTCTTATATGCTATGAGCAACCACAACTCTTTATCAAAATATGCCAAGGTCAATGGACGGAGGCCTCATCACCACCTGGATATGCCCACATGATGCTGTATACAACTTTTAATTGGATAAGACAATTGAACTATTGGGGGTGGGAACATTGCCATCACTTTGTATATGTGATTTACGTGGTCATTTTCTCAGATTCAGAATTATTTTGTTGCTACCACTTGATTTTCAGTAAAAGATATCTTTTCTCTAATTAATGGAGTCTAAGTATTTCTTTCTTGGATTTTGAGTGGAGCACCATCTGATATCATTCTGAATCTCAGTTTACCAGCCCACCCAGAGAATCAACAGACTTTCTTCCGAGGGGGTTGAACACAATGTCTAATCCAGCCAGTGACCAAGAAGACCTGGGAGTGACTGGAGGGCCAGACTCCCTGTTGTTAGAGGTGGCAGGGGAAGCTGACTTATTAGCAGAATTAAGTCTTTGAGGAAAACCAGCTGTAAATCCCAAATGGTCCCTGGGAGTCTGCTGGAAAGATCCTGAGAAAAGCCTCCTCCAGGAGTGACCACTACCCATCGGCGTGGAAGAGAAGAGCCATGGCAAGAGAAGGAAAGAAAGAATTTTTTACTAACTCAAGCCCTACATCTTCTAAATGAAGCTGTCGGAGAAACTCAGACTGATCAAAGGTATGAGGGGGAAGAGGGGGAGGCAGCCCCAGCCAGAAGAACCAGAGCAGCCACTCCCATAAATCAACCTGGGCTGGCGCAACAGGCAGCAGCAGCCCAGGGGCCCCTGGCAGGGGGGAGTAATTGCCAGAAGGCGTAGAACTCCAAAGGTGCCTCCGTTGGAAGTAAAATATGGAGGAGATCCCAAGGAGTTGGGATTTTTCCTGGCACAAGTCTGGAGCCATATGGAAGAATATGGGCAGGATATTTCCTTGGAAGCGGCCAAAGTTAGATGTGTGACCAGGGCTCTGGAGGGAACATCTACAAAGTGGATGTTGACTTTGCATAATGATAATGGCCCCCAACTGTTGAATTATGACCTATTCATGACAGCGCTGCGTGCCAGATTTGAAGATCCACTAGCTGAATGTAAGGCTAGAATTAGGATGAAAACCATAAATCGGGGTGAATATCAGTGGCTGATTACACCCAGGAATTTAGAGAGCTGGCATGCCATATTCGAGGCTGGTCCCAGGAAGCCCTGATAGAAGCTTTTAAAGATGGTTTGAATGAAGATATTTATCAAATCTGTATTGCCAGAAGAGACCCCAGTGAGCTGCAGCTGTGGTACATGCTGGCACCAGAGATGGAAAATGATCTGAAACAGACACTGGGGGGGGGGCTTGGTTGGAGCAAGTCCTCCCCCACCAGCCCTTGAGAAGCCTTAAAATCTCAAAAGGGAGGGATGGCGGCAAAACCCAAGACCACTGCATGCTTCCAATGTGGGAAGGAAGGTCACCGGACTGCAGACTGCCATGTCAAGCTGGAGCCAAAGGGGGTGCCAGGAGGAGGAAGAAAACCTGAAAAACCTCCAGCAAAGCCTTGTGAAACGGCGCTTAAAGTGGAGAAGGTTGTAGAGATTGCCCCTCCGATAGGAGAGGAGCTCTTCTGAAGAGAGTGAATCTGAATCGGAAGACAACTCACTGGTAAGACCAAACAAGGGCCCTATGACCATTCCAGTGAGATTAAGGGTACCCATGTTGGGAGCCAAAGGGGAAATGTTGGCCTTGTTAAATTCTGGGTGCACATGGTGCGTAATCAGCTCGGAGGTAATAGAGAAATGGGCTTAAGGCTAAAGACTTTAAAAATGCCCATAGCCTTTTGCCAACTGGATGGATTGGTAGCTGGGGGAACACTTCATATGGAACCAGTAGAAATGATAATGGGGAAACATAGAGCGACTTTGTGTTTTATTGTGGCTGCTGGGATGGAGCGCCCCCTAATACTGAGTTTGCCCTGGCTCTGGAAATGGAACCCACATGTCAACTGAAGGAGGGGATCATTGCACATAGATACTGACCAACCCCCAGAAGGGGAGGGGAAATTTTAACCAAAACCCAAGAATCCCACAGAACTGGCCTCTACTGGCACCGAGAATCTGAGGGGGGAGGAGAAAATTCCAGAGGAATATTTGGACTTACAGGAGGTATTCAGTGAGAAGGCCTCGGATGAGCTCTCCCCCCACCCCCATCGCTCAACAGATTGCAGTTTTGAAATTTTGCCAGAAGTGAAACTCTCAAAACCAAAACTGTACTCGATGACACCACAGAGCTAGAAGAGCTGCAGTCATTTATTGATAAAAATTTGGAACGTAGTTTCATCCAACCTGATAGGCTCCGAGTAGCGGCCCCAGTATTATTCCGTGAGAAGAAAGATGGCTCTCTGCATTTGTGTGTTGACTATAGCAACCTCAACGCCATTTCAGTAGAGAACGCGTACCCCCTTCCCCTTGATGAAGGATATGTTGGTCCAGTTAACCAAAGGGATTTTTTTTTTACAAAACTTGACCTGTGAGAAGCTTACTACCGAGTTCGAATTAAGGAAGTGGATGAATGGAAAACTGCTTTTAACTGTCCAATGGGGTGTTTCCAATTCAACATTCTTCCGTTCGGCCTACAGGGAGCCCCTGCAGTATTCATGCAAATGATAAATCAGGTGTTGCATGAACATTTATATCAGGTGTTGGTTTATCTTGATGATATTCTTATCTACTATGGAGACTCGTGATGAACATGTGAAACTCGTTCGTTCAGTTCTGGAAAAACATCGAGCTGCTGAACTGTACACGAAGTTATCCAAATGTGAATTCCACCAGGAGAAAATTGACTATTTAGGCTATTGCATATCACATGATGGCATAGAAATGGATCCAGGGAAAGTTTGTGCTGTTTTGGAATGGGCCCCTCCCCACACCAGGAAACAGCTGCAAAGTTTCTTGGGATTTGCTAATTTTTACTGTCAGTTTATCCCTGTTTTTGCAAAGATTGCACTGCCTATTATAAATCTCCTAGAAACCACAGGGGAATTGAAACCAAAACCTAGTAAACCCCTGGAGTGGTCCATGGAGTGCCTAGCTGCTTTTGAGAAGCTGTAATGACTGTTTTCTGCTGAGCTGTTGCTCAAGCACCCAAACATGGATGCTCCTTTTGTAATCCAAGCCAATGCAAGTGACGTAGCAGTTGGGGCATTGTTACTACAAGCAAACAAGATGGGGACTCTGCAACCATGTGCATATACTTCCCGTAAACTAACTGAGACCGAAAGAAGATGGGCCATCTGGGAAAAAGAAGCTTTTGTAGTTCGCTGGGCTTTGTTAACCTGGAGGCATTTTCTAGAAGGGGCAAAACACCCTTTTGAGGTGTGGACAGATCATAAAAAGTTGGAAGCTTTAAAAATGCCTCAGAAACTGTCTCCCAAGCAAGTTCGCTGGGCACAGTACTTCAAACACTTTAATTTTTCATTGAAATACATTCCAAGGGGGAAGAACTTCATGGAGGATGCTTTATCTAGATTACCTCAATATAACAGTACACAACCAGAAGTGGTTCGGCCTATTGTCCCCACCAAATTCTTGGTGGCTCCAGTGGTTACCAGAGTCCAGAAAAAGAAGGAAGTTGAATAATCAAATGATTTATCTTCCCAATTCAAAGAAGCTCTGAAACTTGGCTCACTCAAATAACTGTACAGTTAGAGATGGATTGGCATGGGTGGGGGCCAAATTATATGTTCCAGAAAAGTTGAAAAACCAAATATTACGGCAAGCTCATGACTCTAAAGTTGTTGGACATTTTGGATTCATGAAAACCTTACACTTGGTTAAAAGGCAATTTTGGTGGCCTACCTTGAAAAAAGACATAGAGGCTTATGTGGCGAGTTGTCCTATCTGTGGCTCAGCCAAATGACCGCCTGGTAAACCAGCGGGCATGCTACAAAATGTGGCTAAGCCAATTGCCCCATGGAAAGAAATTTCTATGGATTTTATAGTGGAATTACCTGAAAGTGGGGGAAATACAGTTATTTGGGTAGTAACAGATTTGTTTTCCAAACAGGTACACTTCATACCATGTGCAAAGATCCCATCTGTGAAAACCTTGGCTAAATTGTTTATTTTGCATATCTACAGGATGCATGGTGTTCCTGAATGCATAATCTCAGATAGGGGTGTCCAGTTTACCTCAAACTTTTGGAAGGAATTCCTGTCTTCCATGTTAGTTTGTTAAAAGCTAAACATACCTCCAACCTGAGACTGGCTCAGGTCAATCCTGCCGTGCCTTTGCTAATTGAAGGTGAGCAACATTTTGAAGTTAAAGAAATCTTGGATTCTAGGAAACAAAGAGGTTGACTCCAATATTTAGTTGTTTGGAAACATTTTCCTCCTTCCCATTCCAAATGGGTGAATGAGAGGGATGTTCAAGCTCCTAAGCTTGTCAAGGCATTTCGTATGAAATATCCTGATAAACCCTGAACTTTAGCAGTATAATGTTATATGTATATTATTCTTTTATCTTTTATTCTTTCTCTTTTTAGGACTAACACCTCTTTTTCAGGGAGGCTGAATGTCAGCCTTCAATATTTTGTTCCTTTGCTTTACATCTTTCAGCTGTCATATGTTCCTTTGCTTTGCATCTTTCAGCTCTCATATGTAATGGGGGGGACATGATTATGGGAAGCGAGCTGGAGATTTCACAAAACAGAATTGTATAAGTTGGGGGGAGAGTTTCTTGCTTAGACTTCTATCCTATGCTATGCGCAACCACAACTCTTTATCAAAATATGCCAAGGTCAATGGACAGAGGCTTCATCACCACCTGGAGATGCCCACATGATGCTATATACAACTTTTAATTGGATGAGCCAATTGAACTATTGGGGGTGGGAATGTTGCCATCACTTTGTATATGTAATTTACATGCTCATTTTCTCAGATTCAGAATTCTTTTGTTGCTACCACTTGATTTGCAGTAAAAGATATATATATGTCATGTGACAGCCCTGAAGTTATCCATCTCTCTCTCTCTCTCTCTCTCTCTCTCTCTCTCTCTCTCTCTCTCATCTCTCGCTCTCTCTCTCTCTCTCTCTCCCTCTACTATATCTATCTCAAAAAAGTCCAGACTGAGACAGTAGGCTCAAACATGGCTCCTAAGACCTGAAAATATGCCCTTCAAAAATTGTTGCAAAATAAGACTTCCGGTGGTGTTTTCATCGAGGATGGACTGGAGACCATGATTATCATGGCTTCGATCCATGCTGTTCCCTTTAAAGGGCTCCAAATGGAGCTATAACCACCTTGGAGGGGTGGGGAAAAAGGAGGAGACTGCCTGTCGGGTTGAGGGGAGCTGCATCTCCCCTTGCTGGCTAGGTAAACTCCCCCCAAAAGACGGGCTGCAGGGGTAGCTAAATATGGCCACCCTGAAAACAAAGAGCTATCTGGGACAAAGATTTTGTAGGACCGGTGAAGAAATGGACAGTGTGGAGACCAGACAAACCAAGCACAATATCTCAATATAAAGGTACCCCAAATATACAGTTTTAAGAGACTTGTAAGAAAGATTGGAAAATTGGTGACCAGAGGGAATGGGGGGGGGGGATTGGACATAAGTGACTTTGAACTTTAAAAAGAGTTAAATTGAAAGAGGAAGCTAAAAGTGAAAATAACATACTATAAAGGAAGAAGAAAGAAGCTTGAACCCTGGGAATACTTGGTGACTTTGAGAAAAATGAAAAATCCCACAAAAGGAACTTAATAATAAAATATATATAAACGTTGGACTATTTTGACCCTGGAAAATTGAAACTGGATTTAACAGAAGTGGGTGGTTGGAAAAGTGGTTTAAATAAACTACTGGACAACTGGACTGGACTTAACTACTGAAGAAAGAGACAAAAAAAATTAAAATTGAAAGAGGTATACAAAAATGGCAGAATTCTGCTTTGGCAATAAAGTTGGACGTAAGAAATATAAGGGAAATGATACATGAAAGAGTGGATTTTTGCAGTATTTCCTTACAAATATTAGAAATGGTGACATTGGAGAACAAAGAACAAAGAGATCCAGGGGGAAGGAGTTGATTAGAGAAGAGGCCAGCCTCAATGAATAAATGGAGCAATGAACATTAAAACAAGGGGGGAAAACATGGAAATTAAAACTTGGAGGTTTGAAGGGACAATTAAAGAGGCAACTGTTTGGAAAGTCAAACAAAGAAAAAGGAAACAGCAGAAAAGGAAACTACAGGAGAAAGCTCAAAAGAGGGTAGGGGATACAAATTGGAGTCAGAAATGGAGGGGGAAAATAAAGGAAAAAGAGAATAAGGGAAAGGACCAGAAAAGAAGGGGAAATAGAAACCCCCCCCCCAAAAAATGAAAAGAAGCGACATGGCTAGAAGACCTAGAGATAATGGGTAGATAAAGAATAAGAAAGGGGATTCTGCAAGGTAATGTATAGCGAGGTATAAAAACATCGATTCTAAAAATATGGAATGATTGGAAGTGATGTTTTTTTTTTCTATCTGACTATTTTTTAAGAATCATGGTTAAACTATAATTGGAATAAATGTAAAAGTGGGAAATTATTGTAAGAATGTTAATTTAATTAAATGAAATTAAGAATATACCTAAAATGAACTGTGAGAATTGTACTAAAAAGATTAATATAAGTTTTTACAATTAGCTGAAAAGATTAATGTATTAGGAATAATACATGACAGAAGGTAAAGGAAAAAGTACCATGTGGAATCTAACCTAAAATGTATATGTGATACGTAGTGTTTAGGTGATAACTAAAAATATTATATTATGGTAATTTTTAATATGAGTTAAAGGGGAGTAAACGGTGAATGATGTATAAGACAAAAGGGTGATGCACTCAAATGGGCAATTAAGGGGGAAATGTTTGGAATTATTAAAATTAAGATGAAATTTATTGAATAATGAAATAAGAATGTACGATGAAATTGCAAATATGACAGATAAAGTATAAAAGCATAATGAACATAGATCAAGAAACAAGAATTTTAAGATATTATATAAAAAAGATATGAGTATAATTTAAAAAAAAGAATAAGTTAAGATATGAATTGAAAATGGATAAAATAAATGTGAAAAAATAAGAATATTTGTGAAAATTTACAGAAAATGGAAAATGTAATGATATAATAAGAAACTGAATATGAAAGATAAATATGTAATTATGGTCATGTTTGTATGGAAATGTTAAAACCTGAAACCACATTGTTCACCAAAAGATATGTTTGTAAAAGATAAAAATAAAAAACATTTTATAAAAAGTAAAAAAAAAAGGTTGCAAAATAAGATTATAAGAAAGCAAGAGAAAATTATTAAATGAATAAGTGAATAGTAAGCATATAATTCTGATTAATTTTAAATAAACAGAAATGAAAATAAACCTGCTTAAGTTTTTTATTTACCTTTCCTCTTCTTAGACTATATTCTTCTTTTGTTTGCTTTTTTCTCCCTTAAAAAACAAGTAAAACTCACAACCTGGGAAATGTTACAACCTCTGAGGTATGACATGAGTAGTCCATAGTTCAGCAATTTTCACACCAGCAGTTTCTATAATAACTGAGCAATGGAATCCTTTGGAAATGCTATATTTCTGGTGGTGCTGGTGGCAGCAGTTCATGAGTATCTATTTATTTCTGGTTAATTTCAGGTAAATGTCCCACACATTCAATTCTATTTATTAATGAAATATGCAATAATGGCAGGAGAACGTCTCCACTTGAATCAGCATTGTAATGGGTCATGAACTCCTACATAGAAATGAAATTACAAAAGCCATATATATATTTTAAATTAAAGAGCTGAAGTTCAGTTCACCACAGTTCTTCAATGCACCCCTTAGTTGCTTCTTATGTGTACATGGTTCAGGGAGACCAGTTAAGCAATTGCTTTTCAAAGTTTTGTTTGTGATTTAAAAGTGTGAAAGCTTTGCAATGTTAAACTAACTTTTTAAACTTTTGTACAATATTTTTGTTCACTGAACTAGGTTTGTAGCTTAGTAAAAAAAAAAAAAAGACATTTCTTACAAATTTTGTGACTTGAAAAAAAAAGGAATTCCCAGAGCAGTATATATATATACTAAAGAAAACATTCATCTAGTAACTGCTAAAAGAATACTTCAACTAAAGAGAGATGCATAAAGTGACTTCTTAATATAAAACAATCATTTAAGCCTGGATGCAATGGCGATGGATGAGGGACAGATTGTTCCTGACAGAAGATTGATTTTGAACAAAAACTAAATTTAGTTCTATAGTTGTGTTACTCATGCCTGTCAAAAGGAGTGGAATGATATGTCATAAGGAGTGAAATCTCAATTCCTAACTGTCCCCAATCCATCCAAGGGATGTGTATGGATACACCAGAGAGATAAAATTGATGCCAGAGATGAAGAGTGATCCAAACGTTATTCAGATCACCAAGTCAAGCGGTCAGTCCTCCTTCAGGTAGATTGCAGCTAAAAAAGCAAAAAAAGAAGACCCTGGCCAGTTGTATCTCTTCAATTATCTTGGAAAGATGTGTGGTGGTTCAGGGCTTAATGATGCTGGAGATGGTCTCTGCTCTAGGGGTTCAAGCCCTGGTACTGTGTGGCAAGGTGTGCTCCTGTCATTTGCCTCAGCTTCTGCCTTCCTAGCAGTTCAAAAGCCTGATCTATGCAAGTAGATAAGTAGGTACCACTTTGGTGGGTAGCTGAGCTGTTCCTTTGTATAGGCAGTCAGATTTCTGCCAGCTCTGAATTGTCCTGGTTATGACCAGGGGTAGGATTCAAAATTTTTAACAACCGGTTCTGTGGGCATGGCTTAGGTGGTGGGCGTGGCTTGGTGGTCATGTTATTGGCTGGGTGTGGCCAACTTAATATCACTCACATCGAGGCACGCATCTCCTCACCTGGCCTCTTGTGACTATGGGGATGCTGCAACAGTCGTAAGTGTGAAAAATGGTCATAAGTAACTTTTTTCAGTGCCATTGTAACTTTGAACTCCACACAAGCAAAGTACCAGCAAAGGAAGGAAAAAAACTCCAGAGAAGTTCCTGAGACAGGAGGTCTAGTCATGCCAAGAATGTAATAAGGGTTAATGGGGAGGTAGTTTCTGTAAGCAACAACAGAATGTTTCCTTCCTGCCTTCCTTACAGAATTAGGCCAATAATTTCTTCTAACAACCAGTTCTCTGAACTGCTTAGAATGTTAACAACTGGTTCTAGTGAATAGGTGCGAACTGATAGAATCCCACCCCTGGTTAGGACTCTTTTGCAAGGCAGCTCTGGTAGAGAAAAGAGCCTTAGATGCTGCTGCAGGAAGAACCCCTCATCTTTGTTTCTGGGACAAAGTTAGTCCCCTTGGAAGTGCAAGAGTATGTACCACAACAGAACTAGTAAACTGGCAGCCAAATTACTACTCTGCATCAGCATTGTAGTCTCTTGGCTAATGTTATAGCACCATAATATTAATAATATTAGACCTGAATATTCTGACATTGCAAAAAATCCACCTTACTTGGAACTGCCTGTATACTCAGACTCATTACCTATAAAGGTAATGACCTTTACAGCTCTCAGGTCCTGGGTTAGGACTTGAATTGCCTTAAATAATAATAACCACTTTGAAATTGCATTTTTAAGTTCTTTTTGTTTCAGAATCAGTTATACATTTTGTTGTATCCTTTCTCACAGTTAAATGTTCCAGCCCAGCTACTAGTTATAAATATAAAAATTTAAAACAAAAGGAAAGACACAAGAAGATAAATCAGTAGGGCTTCCCATTTAAGCTTCTTCGGTGACAGACCGAAATCTGTGATCGTGTGCAGTTTTGATCTGTGCTTGCCTCTGGAGTGCCCCGAGCCAGCTGGTTTGGGAGTTAAGCCACTCCATAGAGGTGGTGAAGAGTGGGGAGACTGCCAGCACGGTTGAGGAGAGTCACATCTCTCCTCCCCAACTGGCTGTTACTCCCTTTCTTGAAGGCAGTTGCAGCAGTGGTCAGAAATGGCCACCTCAAAGAAGAACTCAACCAGAAAAGAATGTGCAGGACGAAGATAAGAAGAGAAAGTTGGCTGACTGGGTTGAACTGAAAAAGCAACAATATAAGGTACCCTGGAATTTGAATTATAAAGAACAACATGGTTCCCAAAGAAGACTTTAAAGCGGCGAATGAGAGAGAGAAGGGAAAGGATTTGTTTTTTTTTTCTTTTCTTCCCTATATTGACAACTAAGAGATTTAAGCAAGAAACCAGCAAAAATCCACTTTGACATTAACATGTATTTAAGCTGAAAATAAAATGTCAAAGGGATAATAAAGATTTCTGGATTCTCAAAAACCTTTAAAAGAAGGGGAAAAAACAAAAGGGTGGGATCTGGAAAAATGGAGGAGACCACCTGGAAATGAAAGAAATTAACAGTGAAACTTTAACAAGATTCCTAAAAGATACATTTTAACTGAAACTTTGTAACAAGATAAGAGAACCCCAGGAAGAGAAAGTGGAAAAAAGAAGTAAGAAAAAACAGTTCTGGATTATTCGGATTACTTGATGATTTTTAGATTTTTGGCTATTGGATCTAAAGGACGAAAATTAATTGGATGGTTGTTTGAAAGTTTTTAAAATGGTATCACTCTTGGAAGAATTGAGAATGGAACTTAAAAAACAAAAAGAAGATGCACAAGTTCTTTTGGCTTCGCATTTCAATTTTTAGAAATGGAGATCCTGAACTATGAGAAACAACAAGAAATGCCTGTAGAACAAGAAGGGCAGGACAAAGAAGAAGTCATCTTCAATGACCAAGTATTTCTATGTGGGGAAAAGAAAGGAAAGGGTGGAAAGAGAGTGAAAAATTTAAGAACTGAAAAAACAACCCCCCCAAAAAATAGTTTGAAAAGTAATTACAACATTAGGAAGAAACAGAAGAGAGGATTACAGAAGAGAGAATCAAAATTAGAGAGAGAAGGGGTCAAAAAGGGAAGGGAGAAGACGAGGGGGAAGAGGGAAAGGAAAAGAAATGATAAAGGACAGGAACAGGACATAGAGAAACAGGGAAAACGTACAAGGATTAAGGGTATAAGCCTATTTAGAAGACACAGAGATAATGGGTGAAAACTTAATTGAAAGGGGGATTCTGCAAGGGTACATAAGATAGTATTGTTATATTAGAAATAGAAATGAACTTTGAAAATATGAAACAAGTGTTTAAAATGATAGATAAAATACTCGTAATGTAATGTTTGATAAATAAATGAAATAAAGAGAATGAGAGAATGGAATTAGGAAAGGAGGGGAAAATTTTAATTATTATAAATGTGTTATAAAAATTTAAGTGAAGAGGAATATGAAAGAAACATGAAAAAATTATGGAAATAATTTTTGAAGTATGATACCCTATTGAAAAGAAATGTTAAAGGTGTCAAAGATTATAACTAACATTAATGATAGAGCTGAATTGGAATAGAATAAGTATTTTATTTATTATTGTTTTATATATA